>JAVLUX010000007.1:46137500-46270000 GCA_032164185.1 Moxostoma hubbsi
TTAGATGAGATGCTTATTATTGTATTCTATATTAACTGGAAAAGATGAGATGAAATTAAACCAGATTAAGATGAATCACAGTTTAAAAAAAGGTTCTCAGAAATACCTTGTGTAAGTTCCTGTGTAGGACCAGAACTTGAACCTGTCCCAAAACCATTGATTGTGCTGCAGATTTGACCCTAGTATATGTGAGAATGTACACTACTTTTAGTTTTGTGAAAGTTTGACATTTCGAGCCTCTCAAAACCCGAAACGGAGGCATTTCAGCACTGAAGATTACACATTATTTATGAATGATGCAGAATTTAACTTCAGTTTGAGGCAGGTGTGTTTTGTTTGGAGTATATTGTGCGGTGGCGTGTGAATGAGGCGCTTGTACATTTTCTGTATGCAATATTTCATTATTTTATGTACATGAAATGGCAGTTTAACTTAGGCTTTTCTTATTATTTCAGGAAAATAAATATTAACCTGAATAAATGTTTGTCATCTGATTCATTTAAGTAAAAGTATGATGTATTTGATGATTATTAAAGGAACAACTGGACATCATTTCCCCCCCAATGAAAACTGATAAAGCTGTGGCTGAATTAAAACATGTTAGTTTTGCACAAATGTCCAGCACTTTCTTGACATCGAATCAAATTTTGCTAGAGAAATAAACTTGTATAGCCCAGATATATGAAATATTAAACAATGTCTGTGCCATCTGTCTGATAGAGATATCAGTTTATTGCAAAAAAAGAATATGTCTGATGTCCTCGACGGGTTTTGCGCCCTTGGTATTCGCTCCTACGCAACCAGCGAGCAGTTTTGATTTAATACTTCAGATGGGTTCGGATGGCGCTTGCTGTGAATTCAATCATAGTTATGAATTAGCCACATGTAACAAGCACAGAGAGAGAAATGGCTTCACTCTTAGAAACGAGATGCTAATGCTGTCTAGCAGAAGTGTCTTTCCAGGCTCTGGTGGTGTTAATTTCGAAGAGGTGCAACTTTGGAGTCTGCGGATGAAGCTCAACTCTGAAGAACATTGTCCAACTTAAAGAACCTCCTATTGGACATTTTTAACTTTGTGAACTTTAGGGTGGGCAACTGCTTATCTCCTTGTCACACCGGACAGTGCTCCTCCTTTATAGTTTCACTTGGGTTGGTCCCCCTTGAAAGTGTTTCGATTTTGGTCTGGAAGACATCAGAAGTTCTAGAGGGGGTACAAGGAAAATCTAATGGGAGCAGTGCACACCCCATGACCTGGCAATGTTTTGTCCTCAGATATTTGACCAATTTCTCTAGTCATACAGTACTAGTAATTTACCTGCAGTTGACTGGATGCATTTCCCTCATCCATCACTTGAGGGCCCTATACCTTCATGAATGACCCTAAACACGACATCACTTTCCCACATATTGTGATGTGATTTGTACAGCGGGACAAAACCCTGAAAGGCCTGCCATGTCAAATCTTGTCTAGTCTCTTGAGTAAACTCTGCTTCCTGTCATTTAAAACCATGTGCATGTATTCCTCGCTGTGGTGGTTCTTCTCTTAAGCAGGTGTTTTCTCAATGTCCCCTTTTACAGTAGATATTTGTGGATGTGGGTTGCCCCTTAAGGGATCCTTTCTAAGTTCAGTTCCATTTAAGCTCTCCTTCTCTTGATCAAAATTCTGTACTGTGTAGGCATTTGGTGACCGAGCAAATCAGCTCCATTGTGTGGTATATCTTTCATACCTTTGGTGATTATAGAGTTCTTTTAAACCTGTCAGACATTTTCGGCCCGTCTGTGCTCTCTATCTGTCTCGGTGCAGTTGAGCGGGTGGTAATGCGGAAGGACTTGTGTGTGTGTGTGTGTGTGTGATTACACCGGAGATCAGCAGATAATTCTTCAGCACTCCAGCTCACCTGGACAGGCCGGTAATTGCTGGTAGACACCAAAACCACCTGACCTGTCCGTCAAACGCAGAGCTGTGTCAAACTCAAACATGTCACTTCTCACTGGAATTTCTTGTCCCATTCTTGAAGAAAAGAGAGATTTTTAAAGAACAGAGATTGAGTCAGGAAAAAGGTCACTAGGTGTAGCGAAAGTAATGCAGCGATGGGTCACAATGGTTGACTATTACTCCAACCATGTAGCCGATTCGTGAGGTTGACTTTTGATAAACTAAAAATAATTGGCATGCTGACAACATACTGTGATTTTGCTGTTATACAGTGTGCATGGTAAAACCCTCTCGGAAAAGCATCTTAGAAATGATCCCCTTTGAAACCCTGATACATTTAGACAGACGTCATTGACTGTTGTCCCACATGCATTTTTGCATTGTCAAATTGCATTTTTAAGATGGCATGTCAAGTTAAAAAAATTGTCCTAAAGGCCCCCTAAAAAGGCCAAAACATACTCTACGCGAGAGGGTAAACAGACTCTTCCAGCTACGCAACCTCGATTTCGATTTTCGAAGTTCCAAAATGTATCAGATCGCAATAATAACATCGCAAATACGCATTGCATTCTCAACATTGCCACAAGGGGCGCTATAATGAGACAAATGTGAACTGTCTGCTTCTACAGCTCGTTTTCTCTCAAGTCAACCAAAGTCATGGCAGAGCAACAGTTTGAAGAGAATATTGCTGAACTAGTAAGATAAAGTCTGTATATTTAAAGCAACTTATCTGAATAATGACACATTAAGATTAATGGCACAAACCTTTGAAGATTACTCTATCACCCCCTTGAGGTTTGTTCCCGCCACGGTAATGCGAGAACGCACGTTAAGCATGTTCAACCAGACTTTGAGTTGGCAATGTGCTGGCCAAGCGCTCGCATCTGCTTTTATGTACTTGCTTAGGCCCAGGAAAACGTTTTTGTACGTTTTCAGATCGTGCTCGGTCAACCACGTTACCTTTCAAAGTACACTCTTTTGACCGTGAGCGAATACAAACATGTTGAATGCTTGCACACTCTGACTGCTTTGTGATACTCTTTTAGTACAGCCAATGTCAAGCGCGACTGCGCACAGACAAGGACTGTTCATGTATTAAGAAAATCTGGGCCGAGGGTTGACCGCCCGCACAGACTGTGCTGATGACGAAATTGGACAACCTGGAAAACCCAATTATACTTTAGGCTATAGAGTATGCTTTGGCCTTAAGGGGCAGTTCACTCTTAACGCCATTTAGCCTCCATCTGCATTGTTTTTTTCCATAGGAACATGGTGCTAGACTGACATCTTTGACCGTTGCACCGTGTCTCGCTGTTTTTTTAAACGTCAAATTAAAAGATCTTGAGACATCTGTATTCTGTTCCAGTCATTGCGCTTCTAGCTTTTTGTAGTCATGGTCACGCTAGTCTTTGAGCATGCAAAATTATTTTGGACACCACAACTGGTAAAATTTCTTTGTACGGCCTTTAAGAAACAAGCAATGTCAGTTGAAGCCTAAACTGTCCTAATTACACTGGGACTGACGACTAATTGTTCAGGCAATCCACTGACTACTCGATTTTGAAAATACACAATTTTGCACATCCTTAAATGCAGCCAGGCCTTTGATAGCTCTGCAATGAATGAATATGGCCTTTTTGCAGCTCCCAAGGTGTAGAGAGATGTTAGGTGTTATAGGAATGCATATTTGGTGTTACAGGCAGCCCGGCGGAGGAGATTAGTATTCAGGATGGTCTTACGGATCGCTCCCTTGTTTCCACAGCAGGCAGGTTTGTTTTGTCAGACTGTCGAGGGGCAAACCGAGTCTCTGGGGAGCGAGTCGACACCAGACGCCATGCTGGTGCCGCATGTGAAATTCTGCTTCGGATCAGAGCATTTGAATCTTCTCAAAGTCTCAGTGCAAAAAATGCCTGCCAGACAGACAGCAAAGAAGCAGGGAGAAACTGTTTTGATCTGCCCGATTGTACAATGTTTCTCAAATTTGCACTGAACATCCAGCATTGAAGCTTAAAGGGATCGTCTATCATCTAGGAAAGACTATCTAAAAATCAGTTTACTCACCCTTCGAGTTTTTCCAAACCCGACGACTTTCCTCCTTTGTAGAATGTCTAACTTGTACAGTGAACACCAGTGACTTTCAAACTCCAAAAGCATGATAAAAGTAGTTCATACGAATCATTTGCTGTAAGTCCTCATAAGCCATATTAAATAAATACGCAAGTATGCTAACGCTATTGCTTCTACGTGTTGTTTTGATTCAAAATGTGCCCAAATGCAATTCATAAGATGATGCAAATATGCGTTGCATTCTCAGCATTGATGCAAGAGGCTCTATAGGGAGCTTTAGCATTTTCTACGGTCCATTTTACCTTCTAGGTCAACTACTACAGTCATGATGGAGCAACAGATTGAAGAGAATCTCGCTGACATTTACATTTACATTAATGCATTTGGCAGACACTTTTATCCAAAGTGACTTGCAGTGCACTTATTACAGGGACAATCCCCCCGGAGCAACCTGGAGTTAAGTGCCTTACTCAAGGACACAATGGTGGTGACTGTGGGGATCAAACCAGCAACCTTCTGATTACCAGTTATGTGCTTTAGCCAACTACGCCACCAACACTCACCACAACATTTACTGTGTAAGGTAACTCTATCGCCCCCTTGAGGACCATTTGTTAAAACCACAGTAATGCAAGAACTTGTGTTAGCATCGATACCATTTTAAACCTCAGACAAAGTTGGGGAAATATAAAAAGCAGACCAGGACCAAATGTTATTCTTGAAACTGTTTTTAATATGCTAGCTAGTCTGCCTGGAGAGAACAGTCGATACTTGCTGAGAGTCCATAATTCCCTAAAGAGCATTTTGTATGAAGTATAGATCCCTGTGTAGAGCGACTCAAAGCTTTTGTTTAATGATTGCATTGGGATTAGTAGAAGTGGACACATATCAGTGACTTGTAACTTAGAAGAGGCTTTTGTCCAAATTGACTGATGCTAAACGTAGGGGACAGCGTGGAGCAACTGCTGGGTTTAAGCCAAAGAAATGTGAATGCCTGTCAGTCCAGAAAATTGAATTCTGGCTGCAGCCCAATTCACATGTTAACACTACACTTAAAAGTATGTACTTCATGGGGCCTGGGTAGCTCAGCAAATAAAGACGCTGACTATCACACCTGGAGCTGCAAGTACTAGTTCGAATCCAGGGCGTGCTGAGTGCCTCCAGTCAGGTCTCCTAAGCAACCAAATTGGCCCGGTTGCTAGGGTGGGTAGAGTCACTATGGGGTAACCTCCTCGTGGTCACTATAATGTGGTTCTCCCTCTCAGTGGGGCGTGTGGCGATTTGTGCGTGGATGCCGCGGAGAATAGCATGAAGCCTCCACACGCGCTAGGTCTCCGCGGTAACGCACTCAACAAGCCACGTGATAAAATGCTCGGTCTCTGACGCGGAGGCAACTGAGATTCGTCACTACGCCACCACGAGGACCTAGAGTGCATTGGGCATTTCAAAATGATGAGAGAGTGTATGCTTTTGAGCATGTACTACCTTGCTGCAATAAACCAATCGAACAATTGCTTGGTCAGGCTGGGAGACCAGCTAAGACCAGTAAACCACTTTAGACTGGTTTAAGCAGCTGAATGAGGCCCAAATCTAGTTTTCTGCTCATCAGATTATTTTTTTTACAAGGCTGTTCACAAGGCTGTTCACATAATCACTGTAATTATAATTATTTTAATAAGCCTTTATTATATTATTATAATATAATTATTTATTATATTATATATATATTATATTATATTATATATATATTATTATATATATATATATATATATATATATATATATACACTACCGTTCAAAAGTTTGGGGTCACTTACTCATTCTTTATTTATTTATTTATTTCACATTTTAGAATAATAGTAGTCAGCAAAACTATGGAATAATAGAAATGGAAATATGGGAATTATTTTGTGACCAAAAAATCCAAAATAAATCCAGAACTATGTAATATTTTAGCATCTTCAAAGTAGTCACCCTTTGCCTAGATTTTGCAGACATGTACTCGTGACATTTTCTCAACCAACTTCTTGAGGAATCACCCCGGGATGCTTTTTAAACAGTATTGAAGGAGTTCCCATCTATGTTGGGCACTTATTGGCTTCTTTTCTTCATATTTTGATCCAAGTCATCCATTTCAAAAACTTTTTTTTTTTTTAGGAAATTTTAGATTTGTAATTAAATAAATGTATATGTTTTGGCAGAATAATATTTTGTCTACAAAGTTAATTTCAAACTTTTAAGCATACACCTTCAGATCAAAAGATTTTTAAGATCATGAGAAACATTTCAGACAAGTGACCCCAAACTTTTGAACGGTAGTGTATATATATATTACACATACACACACACGGGTTATCTTACAAGATATCAGCAAGTTAAGGATTAAGACTCCTTCGTGGCTAATGTAGTATTCATAAGCCATTTGCAGTCATATATGGTGGAAATTAATTTCCATCGACGCTCAAGAATGTTAAATGAGGTCTACTTACTTCCGAATGTCAAATTCGGCTGTTCACACTATCATCCGATTAACACAACCTAATCTCATAGAACAAATGTTACTAAAACGACATTTTGACTCATCAACTGACTTTTGCCGTGTTTTACTCTTCGTCGCGGTTTCGTGGGGAAATGAACACTAGAGGAGCTACAACAACTGTGCGCTTTATTTAATTTCACACAAATCACGACTACACCAGATTATGACTTTATAAACACTTACGTTTTGCTCTATTACTCACAAACTGTGATGTTATGAAATTAATACAGTTTTACTCTTTAACGCATCATTTTAAAAAAACGATACATTTTAGCGCTTGTATTACAGACCCTCCTACATTTACACACTTATTCCACTGTGTTTAGCTTGTGTCTGTTTTATGTCCCTCACATTTGCTTTTTTTAAATTCCATTGGTTTGGTTTAGGTTCAAGTTTTAGGTTTGAGAGGCGCGTTTTACTCATTAAAACCTCAGACTAATATTCACCTGAAAAGCCTCGTCTGATTAAGACACAATTTCACTCACTTTTGGCACCCCCCGCAGGATATTTCACTAGGAAACTGCAGCAAAAAGTGTAATGAAGCACATTTAATTTTCATGAGACCAGGCTGTATTAACAGATCTGTGTCACATGTGAGTAACAAAAAAAATGTATCTGATTTTTGCCACATTTGGCTTGCGGTACGTAAAAAAATTTAAACGGTTTCTTGATACCACAGACTCCTTTGTTGCATACTGTAAATGTTCAGAATGATCTCGCAATTAAATCGGAAACAGTAGGTGGACTTATCTATAGCTAAACTCTGTCTGATTTTTCCCAAAATGGAAAAGACTGCCCCCAATGGCCAAAGCAGTAAGTGTTGTTGGGCATATGGGCACGTGTGAGCTCCATTTTCCAGGTGAAATGTCCACAGAGGGGCGCCAAAAGTGAGTTGTGAAGCAAGTTGTGGAATGCATATTATATCAACTGAACCCCAGCCCACACCCCAAACCTAAATTTAACCATCAGTGGAGTAAAAATGTAATGTTAGAGGGAAAAATGCAACCTCCTAATCACACTCCTCACTGGTTATGCTAACGTCATTACTTTCTAATGAAAAGTGCTTCCGGTCGTGCCACAAGGGAAGGTAAACATACTGGAACCGATGCAAAAATTTCTAATAGAAGATGCCGCTTGTCACGGAGTCGGCATAATGTGGCTGATCGTAGGGTACCGGAACTATCGGAAACAACGTGCTGATTTACGTGCGATCATGTTGTAGTGTTAGCAAGTTAGCTTTAGCATTTAGCTAACTTCATGAATGCAACATGAATTCAATTATACATTTTAGCCGAACCATTTTTCTAAACTTGACATGTCGAAAGAAAGTCACACGTTTACAATAATATTGCCCATAATAAAGAACCAAACTACAAGCAGCAAGTACAAAGTCATGTTCTGCCGTGTTGGCGGTGGACCGAAATTAAACCGTCTTAAGCAAATTTAAACAATCTTCTGCAGGCTCGGAAACTTTGACTAATCCTCTGCTCGTTACCGGGGAAGCCATGTTTTATATTGGTTCTCTCTCATCGGTTTGCTTCATCAGCATTTCAGGACTCCACAGAGATGCGTTCCTCTTGGTCTCTCTCAAATAATTGCCTTCAATCGGCGTTTAGTTAAGCAGAGTGCAAGAACTCCAGACTCCGGAAAATACACTCGAGCCTCATGATGGAGAACAAACATTACAATGTGCTGTAGAGCATTTACTATTACAGTCACATTCTTTTCTTGTGTTCAATTTGACTTAGACTTTCGTTGTTATCTTACTCTTTAATTGTCCACTTCATCTTTTTAAGTTTAACAGACTGTGATTCCCAAAACTAAAAACTAACTATCCTGCAAGCAAACACCTTAAAGGGCAGTTTTACTGCTCAAGAGTGATATCTTGTTAATGTGAGGCGAGAATAACTGGCAGTGTGACTTTGATTGTTACAGCTGTTGACGTTTGATGACACGGATGATTTCAAGGATGTGATGTGTATCGCTTCCGTTTCTCATGCTGAGAATTAGTGATAATGAGTCTTTCAGCAAACGCCTCTCTCTCCCTCTCTCTCTCTCTCTCTCTCTCTCTCTCTCTCTGTTCTCTCTCATTCTTCAAGCGTTCCTCTGAACCTCTGAAAATACCCAGGATGGGACTGTCTTCCAGGAAGGAACCTGTTTTATTCCCTTTGAGGAAGTTTTTTAAAAGAGTCTGTGAAGAAACGTTGCAGTAAAGGAAGTGTTCTCGAAAGACTATTGTGCTTATAACGAGGGGTCCTTGATCAAGTGTTGTAATAAAATCAGTATTGGAATTTAATTGTTTGAAAAAAGTTATTTAGAGAGAACATTTGAATTCTTAAATGAATAATTCACCCAAAAAATACAGTAAATTCTTTAGTTTAGTAAAGTACTCACCCACATATCGTCATATAGGACATAACGTATAACATATTACATGGCACTTACCAAATATATAATTGAATGTACATAAAAATAACGGTTTGAGTTTAAATAAATAGCGTTGTTATGCGAGAAGAAAGAGGAGTCGGCAGAAACGGCTGAATTCTACCTCCGGTTTTGTGTCGAGCACTTACAATAATGAGCTTTGCGGCAAAGTGTCCATGGTTGCCAAAGGTTTTCCGGAGGTTCACCACTACTGGCGAAGAGCTGTAAACATCTGGCAAACATTTGCGGCGAATCAAAAGCTCATTTGCAAATGTGTGAAAATAACGAGCGGCGGTTTTGCGGCTAGTTTCGATTTTTTTTATAATGGAAGTTCTGCTGGCGTTTGCATTTTTTAAATGTTCGTCTGACTACTCGTTATCTCACTTATTACAGGACTGCTTGTGAAATAAATAAATGAACATGAAACATTTGAATAATTTTATTAGGTTATTTATAGAGATCACAGAGTGATACAAGTAGAAAAAATGTCTTGAAATACCCAGATGACCTGATATCACTTGATCCCTGGTTGGTTATTTAGAAATATCAGAACACTGGATGGGACGAATGACCAGTTAGAATCGAGTATCCCAGAGAGCCGTGCAATAAATGATTGTATAACATTATATCGTCGCTGTCACACTGTTTAGGGCACACGTTCGGTTACAGACTCGAGTCAAAGTGTTCGTGCTCCCAGACCTCGGTAGGTTATCGATCGCTAGAGAATATAATTTTGGATATAATCTGAGCTTTTACTTAAATATTTCAGATGTTTTATGACTAGGGTTTCTAGTCTGGTTGTTGAGTGGAGGGTTCGATTTCGAAATGCATTTTCTGGGTCAGAATTGGCTTTCACTCGTGGTTTCGTGAATATGGACATCTGGCAACCGTATATGGCTGGTGTACTTTTTAAAGCAACTGACACTCTGCGTGCATGAATGGCTTTGGTTGTCAGGGAAATCGCAGTCAGTGTTATATTGGCAATCTCTTCACTATATTTCAAACTAAAAACAATTGTGTCATTTAGTCAAATCTATGCTTTTGGAGTCCTTTCATAGTTGCACAAACTGTAACACTGTTTTCAAAGAATAAGAGGAGATACATTACCTTGGTGGTGGCGTTATAAATGAGCAGACCACGACTAGCTTCAAGTGACAGCTGGACAGCTGATGCTAATTAGTTCTTCAAAAAATAAGGGCGGGACATACGTGGTTTTGATGGACACTTCACAAGGCCAATGGAGATACTTGTTAAACAGATAGCCTGATTAAACATCTTTTCATTGGTCATTTCAATGCAGTTCAAACAGTAGGAAGAGGTCAGTCGGCGCACTCCGTCTATGGTAAAAAAGTAAAAATGGCCAAAAGTGGATCAATTTCATTGGACAGCGACAATATCTAATCTCAATGAAGTGGATGATATTCCAAGAATAATTACTTTCATTTTAGACTTTTCCAGGCACAAAGCTATTTTATGACTTCAGAAGACTTGGACTATAATGTACAAGTCATATGGACGACATAATGGTCATTTTTGGTCATTTTTGGAACGACAACCCCAGTCACCATTCATTGACATTATATGGAAGTGAGCTGCGTGTACATTCTGCTAAGCATCTTAATTTGTGTTTCATGGGAGAATGAAAGGTTGGTTAGGTTTGTAATGAAATGACGGGGGGAAGGGGGGGGGGGTGCAAATGACATCAGAAGTTTCATTTTGGGGGGCACTGTTCATTAAGTATGAAAACATGGTTTCAAGAGGTGCGAGAAAAGAAAAATGGAAGGGTAATAAAGTTTCTAATAATGTTTCATAATTCGTCTATATGAGAGCGTGTGGGTGAGAAAGGTCATTACTCGAGTTTATTATGAAAATTGTGATTTTCAGCAGCTCCCAACCAATAACTGTGTGGGAAAGCTTCATTTTATGTAACTGGCAATATGTGCGCACAGAGCTGAGTGCTAACAGTAAAACACCCGACAGCTTCAATGGATTCTGACAAATCAATGGTATCCTGCTATTGTCGGCACTGGGATCTTTCACAGCGGCGGTGCTACTCAAAAACAGCCATGTTAATTTTGAATTCTTCAATAATGAATTGAGTCTGTGTTTGGCTAATCGGCTCCTGCATTAGCCACACCGCTAACAGCATCATGATCTGGCCGCTTTCTCAGTTACAAAAGTATTTTGAATAACGTTTGCTTATCTGTGTAAAGTTATGTCCTTTTATTACAAATTCTTTGTCATGACGGCGTAACAAAAAACATGTTAACATGCATATTGTTTACATCATCTGGCCATACTTTTGAAATGGTGTGTATTTTCATTATTATGGACTGGCCCCATTCCAGTAATTGCATTTTTATTTATTATTTTTTCAGACTAGTAGAGCACCAGCTAAGACCAGCAAACAATTCCTACACTGGTTTAAGATGTTTTATTTTATTTTATTTTTTTAGGTTTTTAGTTGCAATAAGTGTAAACTTATAGCTTAATGCTCAATGTACGCTAGTTGCGATTTGTTCATTCATTTAAAAATACTGTTTTTATGCCAGAAAAACATCTCTGATTAAAAGATAAATTGTATTGTTGGATTCTGTAGTAATATTGCACCCCTGAGTAGCTTCAAAGTAGCTATTTGTTATTAGCTTGTAGCATAGCTAGCTACTTTATTTTCAAAAGAATAGCTTCAGTGTTGTTTAATTGCTTCTGCTCTTGTGCATTCATTCAAAAATACTGTTTTTATGCACATATCTGATTAAATGATAAATGCTATTGTTTAAATCTGTAGAAATATTGCACCACTATTTGAGTAGCGATTTTAGCTTGTAGCATAGCTAACTACTTTTTCAAAAGAATAGATTCAGTGTTATTTGACTGTTTGTACTCACTGTGATTGTTCATTCATTCAAAATGTATCTGATTAAATTATAAATGATTTTGTTGGATGTAATCTTGCAACCCACCCCACATAGCTTCCATTTGCTATTAGCTTGTAGCATATTTAACTACTTTTTTTCAAAACAGTAGCTTATCTGTTGCATAACCACTTCTACTGGTGTGCATTTATTCAACCCCCCCTTTTATTAAAGATTAAATTATGAATTATATTGTTGGATTCTGTAGTAATATTGCACCCTTAGTAGCTTCAAAGTAGCTATTTGTGATTAGCTTGTAGCATAGCTAACAATTTTTTTCAAAACCTTAGTTTGACTGTAGTTTAACTGCTTTTACTCATGTGCATTCATTCAAAAACACTGTTTTTTCCCCCCAGAAAAACATCTCTGATTCAGTTATAAAATATATAGGATTATAGTAATATTGCACCCCTGAGAAGCTTCAAAGTATCTATATGTTATTGGCTTGTAGCATAGCTAACTACTTTTTCAAAAGAGTAGCTTCAGTGTTGTTTGTCTGCTTTTACTCAATGTGATCGTTCATTCATTCAAAATGTCTCTGATAATTATACATTTTGTTGTTAGATAGTAATCTTGCGCCCCACGTATTGTAGATGTCTACTATTGGTTATTAGCTTGCTTCATTCAAAAGCACAGTTTTTTTTGTACAACAAAATAAACTTTTTTTAATTTATATATAGCCTATATTTTTTTATATGATCAGTTATATTGTTACTCACCCCTGAGTAGTTTGAAAGTTGCTATTTGTTATTAGCTTGTAGCATAGCTAATTACTTTTTACAAAACAGTAGTTGACTATTGTTTAATTTCTTCTACTCATGTGCATTCATTCGTTTGTTTTTGTACCAGAAAAACATTTTTGATTAAATTATGAAATTTGTTGGATGCTGTAGTAATGTTGCACCCCTGAGTAGTTTGAAAGTTGCTATTTGTTATTAGCTTGTAGCATAGCTAACTACTTTTTCAAAACTGTTATTTAACTGCTTTTACTCATGTGCACTAATTAAAACACTGTTTTTAGTGCCAGAAAAATGTATCTGATTAAATTCTGAATTATATAGGATTACAGTAATATTGCACCTCAGAGTAGCTTGAAAATATCTGTTTGTTATTAGCTTGTAGCATAGCTAACTACTTTTTTCAAAAGAGTAGATTCGGTGTAGTTTGACTGCTTTAAATCAATTGTGATCATTCATTCAAAATGTCTCTGATTAAATGATAAATTGTTGTTGGATAGTAATCTTGCGCCCCACGCAGAGTAGTTAGCTACTATTTGTTATTAGCTTGTAGCATAGTTTCATACTTTTTCAAAACAGTAGTTTGACTGTTGTTTAATTGCTTCTGCTCATGTGCATTCATCCAAAAACACCGTACCAGTGTTTTTTGTACCAGAAAAACATTTTTGATTTAATTATATTGTTGGATTCTATAGTAATATTGCACCCTTGAATAGCTTCAAAGTAGCTGTTATTAGCATAGTTAATGCTACTTTTTCAAAACTGCTTTTTTTATGAGTAGCTTGTTGCTTGCAATGTGTTTGTGTGCTATAAATGTACATTTTCTGAACACCTGCAGAGGATATAGCCAATGTTTTGTTTTGTTTGTCCTGAAAGCTTTAGTATCATGCCACTGATTCCTCAATGTTTTTTACAGTCTCCAAAACTCTCCCTCACTCACTGCTCATCGGATATACAGCGACCCAGCAGGAAACCGATCATTATTTTGAGAGTCTCCTTTCCTTTAGTTTGAATAGAGTCCAGCAATGCACTAGAGTGGCCAATCTGCCAATCTACACACTCATACACCAGCAACAAAACAGATGAACCCTCCAGACATTCGCAGACGCCACTGAATGTGTCTTGTTTTCGCTCTTTGTTCTGTAATTTAATTGAACAGATTGTGATATCCGTAGAGTGTGCGTCCAGAAGGCGGTCGTCTTGTTTGCAGTCTCGCTTTAGGGATGTCGCTTGCAAATTAGCATCTGTGTTTGCTTGTGTCCTCTTCTGAGGCCTTGCATTTTCCGGGAACATTCGTATCGAGGGCAACTGTCTGTAAGAGTTTGTGGTGCATTCCTCGTTTTATTCGACTATTGTCCAGTCTGAATCGAATCGTAGATCTTTGAGTGCTTTCAGGCCGTGGAGTTTCTCAATGAGGACATTTATGGTGAAAAAGCAGATTTTGCAAAGTCATTCTTTCCGTGGCTCATTCTTCGAATGTGTTTCTCATAAGAGTGGCTACGGCTAATGTCTGTTCTTTTCTACCCACGTAATTAAATCACCCAAAATAAATCTGGGGGCATTTGGCAGATTCGATTTTAATCTGTACATAACCATTCATACGCAATCCCAACTCATTTGAGAGTGTTTCTTCAGGCAGCTACAGGCAGCATGACCTAGGAATACAATTTTATTACAATGATTTTATTTAATTTAACTCTGTTATATGGTCACATTAAAACTGGTTTTAGAAGGTGTTACCATTGTTCATTTATTTTGATACTTTTATACGCTGCATGTATGTCCGGATTTGATTGTTATGCCCACACTTTCAATATGTAATCATGAAAATCCACCATACAGTGTGTGCTATCTATATATATATATATATATATATATATATATATACATTATATGGACAAATGTATTGGGACACACCTCTTAATTACTGAATGGGACGTTCTAAAGAGCTCACTGAATTCGAGCATGGTACTATAAAAGGATGCCACCATTGCAACAAGTTAGTTCAAGAAATTTCTTCCCTCCTAGGAAGAAATTTTAGGAACCACAGCAACTTAGCCACAAAGTTACAGAGCGGGGTCACCGAGTGCTGAGGCGTATAGTACGTAAAAGTCGTCAATGCTTTGCTGACTCAATAACTGCTGACCTCCTCTGGCATTAACATCAGCACAACAACTGTGCGCCGGGAGCTTCGTGGCATGGGTTTCCATGGTCGAGCAGCTGTATGCCAGCCTTACATCACCAATGCCAAGTGTCGGATGGAGTGGTGTAAAGCACGCCGCCACTGGACTCTGGAGCAGTGGAAACATGTTCTGTGGAGTGACGAATCACACTTCCCTGTCTGGAAGTCTGATGGACGAGTCTGGGTTTGGCGAATGCCAGGAGAACGTTTCTTGCCTGACTGCATTGTGCCAACTGTAATGTTTGGTGGAGGAGGGATGATGCTATGGGGTTGTTTTTCTGGGGTTGGCCTAGGCCCCTTAGTTAATGCCTCCTCTTACCAAGACATTTTGGAAGATTCTACGCTTCCAACTTTGTGGAAACCGTTTTGGGAAGGCCCTTTTCTGTTCCAGCATGACTGTGCCCCAGTGCACAAAGCAAGGTCCATAAAGGCGTGGCTGGATGAGTTTGGTGTGGAAGAACTTGACTGGCCCGCACAGAGTCCTGACCTCAACCCTATCGAACACCTTTGGGATGAACTAGAACGGAGATTGCGAGCAAGGCCCTCTCTTCCAACATCAGTGTCTGACCTCATAAATGCTCTTCTGGAAGAATGGGCAAAAAATCCAACAGACACACTCCAAAATCTTGCAGAAATCGTTATAGCTGCAAAGGGGCGGGGTGTAACTCGATATTAAAGCCAATGGATTTAGAATGGGATGTCATAAAAGCTCCTGTAGGTGTAATTTGTAGGTGTCCCAATACTCTTGTCCATATAGTGCATATATCTCGTTAAAGCTGCTAATCTAAAAAAAACTAATGAAATTGATTGTACTGCATGTATATCCACAGTTGGACAATGTTGGTACACAAATTAAAGTAGCGATAAAAGTGTGTTTTAATGGAGTTTAGTTTCCAATTTCATTGTCCACAGGGCCAGTAGTGCTCCTATTGAAAAACAGCATTTCCTTTAGTGGTCAATGTTTGCATTTATACACATTAGTGTGACGGGACGAGAGGTTGGTGTGGTCAGGAAAATGGACAGTCTCGGGCAACAAATGGGAAAGCCATAGAAGCCATATGAATCCATAAGGCCGTTTCCCACGATAATGAGGTTTGCTGATGTCTCCGCTTTTATTATGAGACCGATAGAGGTTATTATCCCCAGAGACAAATGGAGATTTTATCTCTCTCCCTCCACAGGGCATGCACCGATGTCCTTGGACTGTAAGACCGTTTAGGATCTTATTGGCATAACACAACGACAAAATAATGGCTACTACTTACTATATATTGTGCAGTTTAAACCATATACTGCCTACTTTTTACAAGTGAAAGAGTATGCACTATTCCTCAAGAAACATTTCAAATGGAGATATGCTACTTTATGGTCACATGACCTCCTCATCGTTGCTTTGAGTTTGCATGTACAATATGAGCTACCAGTACCTGTTCTTACAGTTGCCCAATTGCAGACACCAAATTCACATCACAAGGTATGCATTATTGAAAACTGCCAGTTGAATACAGCAATTGCACGATTAGAATAAGAGCTAAATCAAGACATTATAATTTAGGACCAAATAAGTGTAAAAAATTGATATTTCAAGCCTCCATTGAAAACATGTCCTTATCCGAGCCGGACAGCCTACGCTCAGCCACAGATAGAGAAAACATTATCTTCACCTTCTGAACAACACAAGAGAATGACTGTCACCCTGCAGAGAAACGGCACTCATTAAAACATCTAACGAGAGAAATGCTGCGTTTCATTTTTACCTTAATGACTGTCATGGGAACAATTGATGGAGCCGGGACTCATTCGTTGTTTTCTTTCAAAGCGATAATGATTGATAGTCTGCGTTTGTGCCTCGTGCAAGTCGTTCGAGATGGTGGCATACTTGATTTCCTGCAACGTTACTTGGAGGAAGTTTACGGGGCGGTTTGCAAACTTTTAATCGGTCCGTTTGTATGGAAGCTCCTCTCTTGGTGTCTTTTTGCATTAAACAGATTCATTATGCTTCGGTGGTTGAATTTACATTGGAAGTTTCAAATAAAACATTGAAAGATAATGGACGGTTAACGGCACGTCCCTCGAGGAAATAATGTGAACACAATTATCTGCTGAGGCAAGGTACTTTTTCCTTTGCAAAAAGGAACAATAGGTTCACAGGAAGAAACTCAAACACCCAGGAAACACCCAGAACACCGTTGCAACCACTTAGCAATGCGCTGAAAACCAACCCCCAGCCCTCTAGCATCTTAGCGGACAGTTTTGAATGGAAAAACACCACTTTGTTTTTAATGGCTCTGTTGAATTGACATTTGTCTTGAAGATCATGCAACTCTCATTCCCAAACTCATTGTGGTAAAATCGCTGCTGTAGAAACCTCTAGTCCAGTCAGATAGTAGAGAGACAGAAGCAGTCAATGAGATGTTTTGTCAAAGCTTAGGCCTATAGCAGTGAGTCTGTGAACTCCCTGAGGGGAAAAACAGGACAACTTTAGTAAACAAGAGCAGCTGACACAACACACACACACACACACACACACACACACAAAATAAGGCATGAGATGAGTGCAGAGGGAGAGAAATGGAGGATGACTGGAAACGAGAGTTGAGAGTGATGCAAATGCTGAAAATAATACAAATATATAGGGCCTACCATTTGCAATATATAGGGAGAACGGGGCTAGTTGTCACAAGGGCTCTATGTCAGAAACGATTAGATATGGTGTCAAAAGTCCAATCACACAAATTTGGGTTTTCTCTAGCAGGGGGTTTGTATCTTGTATCTAGTTAACATCTAGTTCAAAACCCTCTTAAATGTGAATAATTCTTTGTGACTTTTACCCTCCAACATAAATATACTCACTATCACTGTATTTTTGGGCAAACATAATTAAGCCACACTGGACTACATGTCAAGGGTCAACTCAATTTTATAGACAGATTTTTACAGAAAGGTTTAAAGGTTCTGAAGAGATATTTGTGGGTGGATGATTATCCAACACATCCAACCTCTTCTGCCATTACAATCCCTTGCACTGTATATAACAGATTTGTATTTATATTTGCGCTACGCATGTGTACGTGTATATATATATATATATATATATATACACATATACAGCGCTTCAGGAAAGTATTCACAGCGCTTCACTTTTTCCACATTTTGTTATGTTACAGCCTTATTCCAAAATGGATCAAATTTATAATTTTCCTCAAAATCCTTCAAACAATACCCCATAATGATAATGTGAAAGAAGTTTGTTTGAAATCTTTGCAAATTTATTAAAAATAAAAAACAAAAAAAATCTCATGTATATAAGTATTCACACCCTTTGCTCAATACTTTGTTGAAGCAGCTTTGGCACACAAGCTTGGCACACCTATTTTTGGGGAGTTTCTCCCATTCTTCTTTGCAGGACCTCTCAAGCTCCATCAGGTTGGATGGGGAGCGTCGGTGCACAGCCATTTTAGGATCTTTATGTGTGTGTATGTATGTGTGTATATGTATATATATATATATATATATATATATATATATATATATATATATATATATATATATATACATACATATTATGCATTCTATAAATACTTTATTTTCTATTCAGTTATTTTTTTTGAATAATGTTTTATTATCTGTCTTGTTGCTGTGTTTTTTGTGCACTGGAAGCTTCTGTCACCAAGACAAATTCTTCATATGTGTAAGTATACCTGGCAATAAAGCCGATTCTGATATGACCAAAATCTTATTTCATGATATTCATATTTTTATTTTACAATAACAAAAAAAAAAAAAAAAAAAAAAAAAAAATCTGGAAAATCAATAAAAAATCGGGTTACATATTAAATAATCATATTGTGATGCCTATTTATGGATAATCCCATTAGTTAGTTAAATGTTTTATAAACACTTTATAAAAGAAAAATACTTTACTATAATTAATTACCTTTTATTTCATTTTCTCTTCACTTGGAACTTGACAAACACACACACAAACTCATACAAACACACACTCACACATATAAACTCACACAAACACACAATCTCACACACACAAACTCACACAAACACACACTCTCTCTCACACACACACACAAACACACACACACATATAAACTCACACAAACACACAATCTCACACACACAAACTCACACAAACACACTCTCTCACACACACACAAACACACACACTCACACACACACACAAACACACACTCACACACATAAACACACACTCACTCGCACACACACACGCACACAAACACACACTCACACATACACACACTCTCTCACACACACACACAAACACACACTCACACACACACACAAACTCACACAAACACACAATCTCACACACACAAACTCACACAAACACACACTCTCTCACACACACACAAACTCACACAAACACACTCTCACACACACAAATTCACACAAACACACACTCATACAAACACACACTCACACACATAAACTCACACTCACACACACATATAAACACTAAACGTGGTTTTAAACCAACCTAACCATAAAACTAAGATTTTTGTCTATGTTGTTGAACAATATTATTGTTATTATAAACTTTCCTCAAGAAACTTCTCAAAGCAATGCAACAAAGAAAATAATGCATAAGTTAAATGATAATGAAATTAAACGCTTATAGGATCTTAATTATTGAAGTCATCTCTATAGAGAATATACGACAGTAGACAAACACGGCCAGTTTGTTTCCAAACATCTTGCATCATTCGAACAGTATTGTAGTAAGGGCGGTTTGGTGTAGTTTAAAGCTCTTTATTTGGGTGTGTGACACAGTGCTGTAGCTGGTTTCCTCATCAGCGGTGGTTAGAATGGATGTCTGTCTCGCCTTTTCAGATATTTGACTTCATCCACAGCGCTTTACGATAACAACTCAGTAGAACTCAAAAGGGTCCCGCAAGTTTTGTGGTCTGCGGCGCGATATCGAGAGAAGCCGGGTTGAGTGTATAGTGCGAGTGAACCTGCTCTGTGACTGATTGACTCGTGTGCACTTGCATGCACTAGAGATAGTGCACGACACACTTACGTGAAAAAACATGCACGAAGCTTATTTAGCATTTATAAAGCGCCGAATGCAAGATGAATGTCATTGCCAGATAAACCCTGTCCATGTTTCTTTAATTCTCTCATTCTCGCGTGAAGCCCTGCCCACTGATATACATTATATGCACAGAACTTGTGGCACATGGATATTTATATATCGCAATATACACAATCTCTATCGATTGACACATAATACCATCAGTATCAGCCCTATGTCAGTATATCAATAATCTAATTGCCTCATTAAAGTGAAATGCTCAGCTGCACAGGAATTTCGTTGAATCCACTTTTAGTGTTTGTTTAAAGTTTGTGTGTATCGAGCTTAACTCTCTCTGGAGTGTAATGCATAAACTCAGTTTGATGAAGTGAAGCATTAGAAGCGACCGCACCCTTAATTAAGGGTGTTCATTTATTGATTCAGTTAAGAGCAAAGACTGCTGTTTAAATCTGTTGTTTCATTTCTGTGCCAGGAGCTTGTGCTTGTGTTTCACTTTCACACAAATCACGAGTTCTGAGTTCATAAACCCGTACTTTTCAGCCTGTTCCTCAAACAGTGCTACTGTGTCTTATGAGAAACACTTTAACTATAGTGCATAACTTAAGATACTTTTTAACGTTTGCGTTACATAACCAACTACATTTACAAGCTCGTTCGAGTCAGATCAAATTGAACGGCAGCTCGATTGAGAGAGCGTTGCACTTGCGATGCAAAGTACCAGGGTACGAGTCCTGAATAGCATGTGAGTTGACACGTGAGCCGAAAGTGTCCTAGAAGCACCACAAAATGGCATGTCTGTGTTTTTCATCTTACATTTGCTTTTTCTGACGCTATCGGTAAGGTTTAGGGTAGGGAGGTCGGTTTTGTTGATTTGAACTTGATGCATGAAAAACTTTAAAAACCCTTAATAACCTTATCTGACGTGGAGGTGGGCGGGGCCAGGCTGTGACTGTGTGTAACGGGAGCCACATATTATGTGTAATATGTAGCCTTTGGCCTCCTCGTTAGCGCCCACGACGGAGACGTGGTTCGAGTCCCTTTGGAGCGGGGGCAAGAAGGACCGGCAACAGTGGTGCCATGACCCGGATGGGAGTGAGGTTTAGGGGGGTGAGTGTAATGGGAGCCAGCTGGTAAGTAGCTGTGCAATGTGTAAACCTCACTCTCCTGACCTCAAGAGGTGCACTAGCAACTGACGCTAGAGGCTGTAGCCTTTAGCCTCCTCGTTAGCGCACCCGCCTGCCATGCCGGAGACGTCAGCTCCGGCAACATATGCACGCCTGGCCCCTAATCAGGCTAATCAGCCGAGGAGAGGGATAAAGCAGAGCCAGATGTGGCAGTTCTGTAGCAGTACCACCGCTCCCTATAAGCAGACTACGCAGTCTGCGTAGGGCACCAACTCCCTAGGAGGGCACCATCTTACCCTAGGAGGGCACCAGAAAGTCCACCGGCTGCCCTTACTCGCACGTTATACGTTATTCAAGGACCCGAAAGCAGTTGTGGAACACAGACGATCACTTCACGCTCATATCACGTGAAGCACCTGGAACTCTGCGTAGGGCATCAATTTGGCTAGCGGCGGCCCTGATCAGGAGAGTGAGAGCCACACGCAGCTGCTGTGTGTGTTTATGTTTATGTCTTTTTAATAACTCGCTTTTAGCGCCACACAGTGGACATTTCACCTCGGAACACTTGGAAAAGGTTCATTTGTGGGTGAACTGTACCTTTAAAAATTTGGTTCAATGACTGTTTTGGTTTTCACAATACAATTTGCTTGTATTTGTTTTACGCAGCAAGGGATGAGTCTTCTATAGGTCAAAGCAAAGGCTAAAAAGTATTTTCTGAATTTTATACAAGCCCTGTTTCTGTAGTCTGGATATGCCTCTCACTCTCTCTCTCTCTGGTGGATGTATTTGTACATCGGTTTGGACGGATTTTGGTTGTTTTCCTCACAATAATGGGACATGATGCAGTAATGGCCTGACTCTAGCAGTGTTGGAGAATGTAGAGAGATGGAAAGAGGCTGTAGGGGTCGAGTGGGCAGTAATGTGCTCTGCTGTGTTCTGCTTTGCTCATTATTTCAACCGCCGATGAGACCGCAGAGAGTCCAGTGTTCTGCTCCACAGCAGCCCAAATGCATCCTGCATACAGTGCATCACACTTCTGAGGTTGAGCATATACTCCAGAAGTTGTATACGTATTTGTAATGAGTAGCAGGGGATGAACCCAGCAAAGATGTGTGTTTGTTGGGGTTTCTTGGGCGTGAGTTTTGCCCTCTTCTCATTGCCAAATTGAAATGAAAATTTGTTGTATATCTGAAGAAGAAGAGGCCTTTCCCAAGCTCAAAGTCGCTTTACAATTTGCATATTTTATTGATACAATTAGACTGATACAAATACACACAACAAGAATCAAGGCATCAAAATCAAGTATCTGTTCAGTCTGAGATGGTAAGTCAAAGGCTATGTTTTTAGTTGAGAGTTAAGAGGGGATATTGCGAAGATTTAGAGGTAGTGAGTTCCACAGTTTAGGAGCAACTGCGCAGAATGACCTGCGGCCCACTGTGGCCAGATTAAATCGGAACTGACTAAAGACAGAGTTTAGAGGATCTGAGAGACCGAGGTGGGAGATATGGGCAAAGTAAATCAGTCAGATAAGTTTGGGCAACACCATTTAAAGCCTTAAATGTTAGAAGGAGTACTTTGTATTTAATGCAAGATGCAACAGGCAGCCAGTGGAGATCATGCAGAAGAGGCGTCATGTGATCATAATGCTTAGTGAAGGTGAGGACTCTTGCTGCAGCATTTTGAACATATTGCAGCCTAGCAATGCTTTTTTTTGGGGGGGGAGGGGCTAAGCCAACAAGCAGGGCATTGAATTAGTTCGCTGTCCTTTTCTGTATATCACGGAGCCGTTTTGTAGTCCGTTCTGCATAACTCGGCGGCTCATTTTTGCTTATCGCGACCGGCCCGCACGGTTCTCCTGATGGCCAGTCCGCCTCTGATTGGCCCCAAAGTGCACCGGCCCACCTGGAAAATGCCTGGTATGCCAGATTACCAGTCCAGCACTGCATGTTTGCATATGTCCCTGTACGTCACATAAGGTTATTAAGGGTTTTTAAGGTTACTCATGCATCAAGTTTAAATCAACAAAACCGACCTCCGATAAACCTTACCGATAGTGTCAGAAAAAGCAAATGTAAGATGAAAAACACAGCCACGTCATTTTGTGGTGCTTCTAGGACATTTTATACTCACGTGTGGACTTGAGTGCTCTTCAGGACTCGAACCCTGGTACATTGTGGCTGATCGTGTATATATACTGTATATATATATATATATATATATATATATATATATATATATATATATATATATATATATACGTAACTTTATCAATCCCTTGAGTACGGAGGTTTGTTACTGCTACAGTAACGCATGAATGCATGTTCAACTGGTTCGTGTGTTGGCAATGAATTAGCCAAGCACTCACATTAGCATACGCGTACATGCATTAAGCATGGTTCTAGCCTCATGCGCGAGTCTTGAGCGAAGCTGTATAGAAGAAACATTAACGCAACACTGACAACGTGTCCGCAGAAACCTGCTTAAGTTTGAGCACTTGAGATTTGGCAAATGCAAAGCAGACCTCAGACTCACTATACATGTTCTCTGTTGCAATGTTCATCGTAGGCGGAAATCTTCGAATATTTGTATTTTTGATCAGAAATTAGCGAAAATGTCGCACTGTACAGCCTTGTTTTAAGCTTAAGCAATGAAATGCATAAATAGTGTTTTTTAGAATCAATAAAGGCTTTAGCATTATTTTGTGGTGTTTTGTTATAAAGAGTAAAAATCATGCTAATTTAGTTGCTGAATAAATGTTATTGAGTTAAAGCTACTAGCTAACTTGTTAACAGAATTTTTAAAGACACTGTGCAATCGAAATTGGTGTTTCGTGTAAGTCCTTTGACTATTGAGGCCTACTAAGTGGTAGTGCACTCTTAAAAGTTGACGAAATTATATTTAAGCTGAAACATTCATTTAATCACACCTGAAACTTTAGTGAAAAGAGACCGCTAACAGATATTTTTAGCGATGACGTGTGTTTTGTGGCTGAAGGTGACAGATAATTGCATGTTAATTGGCGTGCGTTCTCGTTAATGTGTGATGTGACCTGTGCTAACGAGAATTTCAGGCATGACAGAATGTGGTCATGGTGAAAATCTGATTCATGGAAGAATATGTTGTGCTGTTTCTCCACACAGAAAACACCTCTTCACGTTGAAATCATCAATCAGGGTCCATTGTGCATGTATTGCGACGCGATATGGACGTTGAAGAGCATTTCATCGGTGAGTGCTCAGAGAAAATGTATCTTGTCTCTCAACGTTTACTGATAAAACATTATTTCTGAAATCTTTTCTAGTGATGACTAAACACCTTAAAAGAAGAAAAGACTAAAGTGAACATCAGTGAAATTGTCCTCGGAAATGGGTTGCACTTGAAATGCCTCACATGAATACATCTGACACAGAAAAGCAGCGATTTTGATTAAACGGGTAAATGTCCAATCAAACAACTCTGTTTTAACATCACTGTGTACTGGACTGTAAATTACTAAAGGGCTTATGTGTCTGTCTATCTATCTGTCTGTCTGACTATCTGTCTGTCTGACTATCTGCAGTATCTATCCATCTATCTGTTGCTGTCTTTCTGCATGTCTGTCTGTCTGACTACCTATCTGTCTTTCTGTTTGTCTGACTATCTGTCTGTCTATCATCTATGTCTGTCTTTCTGCCTGTCTGTCTGTATATCTATCTATTTATCCATCTGTCCATCTGTCTGTCCATTTATCTATCTGTCTGACTATCTGTCTGTTTTTCCGGCTGTCTGTCTGTCTGAATATCTGTCTGTGTGTCTCTGTCTGTCTGACTGACTATTTATCCGTCTGTCTGTCTTTCTGTCTATCTATCCATCTGTCTGTCCGTCTGTCCATTTATCTATCTGTCTGACTAACTGTCTGTCTTTCTGCCTGTCTGTCTGACTTTCTACAGTATCTATCTATCAATCTATCAATCTATCAATCAATCAATCTATCAATCTATCTATCTATCTATCCGTCCATCCATCCATTTATCTGTCTGTCTGACCGACCAACCATCTGTCCCTCTAACTATCTATTTATACATCTGTCTGTCCATTTATCTATCTGTCTGTCTGTCTATCATCCATCTGTCTGTCCATCTGTCCATTTATCTATCTGTCTGTCTGACTTTCTACAGTATCTATCCATCTATCTGTCTTTCTGCATGTCTGTCAGTCTGACTATCATCTATCTGTCTGTCTTTCCACCTGTCTGTCTGAGTATCTGTCTGTCTGTCTATCTATTTATCGTCCATCTGTCTATCCATGCTTCTGTCTGTCCTCCATCCATTCTGCCCTGTGTGGAAATATTTCCTCGTCTCCTTTTCTTAAAGATCCGTTACCCTTTAGTTTACATCACAGATATGAACTTTGATTTGTTAATTATTTTGGCATTAATGTCCGGGACATTCTCCTTCTAGAGAGCGTTTGATTGGGCAAAAATATTGTAAACCAAGACGAGTCATCAATATATATATATTTTTTCCTGGAAGAGAAAACATCCATCTGCTATAAATCTATTTTTTCAACTTTCAGGAGTACCTAGCATTAAAGCTAACAGACATGAACTAAAAGCCACAAAAGTCCAATTTTGATTTCATTAGGTATTTAAAATCTGTCTTCTCTGTCTGGAGTTCTTAATCCGTTCTTATCAGCAGTGTCATGTAAGGACATGAATTACATTAGTTCTTCTAATTTTCTCTCAGTAAAATGCAGAGGATGAGTTCCACCTTGACAGTGAGTTCCCTCTAGAGTAATGACAGCTCTGTGAATATAAGTCATGAATCAAACAGCAGAGATGTTTCTTGTGCTGACAGGTTATCACCATCATGACTAATGTGTTAGAAAATCCTCAGTCGGCAACACACTCATTTAGTCAATGTCTCATATAGACTCGCATAAACATTCATTCAGAGAAAGAGATGTTTTTCATTCCTTTCATATCGAATCCTCTTCTTTTCAGGGAACCATTATTGGGTTCTTGAGTTGTTTTATGCTGCTTTGGAGATGAAAACAGTTCTTAATATTTCATTAAAGGTTCTTTGGATAAGTCTTTTGGTTTCAGGGTTCTTTAAAGCACCAAAACATGATTATGCGTTTATAAAGAATTTGAGAATAAAATTGTGACAGGGCAGAGATGCCGCACACCCGGCCCCTAATTAGGCTAATCAAGCCTCAGAGAGGGATAAAGGCCGACTGGAAGCTGCAGTGCAAGAGAGAGATTGATTGATTGATTGATTGATTGATTGATTTACGGACACCTTTTGTGTTTGTCTTTTTGTTTTAGTTCCTTATCAAAATATTATTGATATTGTCAAGCCAGTTCTCGCCCCTTCTTTTCCATTAATCTTATTTACACTGGTGCCAAAACCCAGGAAGTTCTCAGCAATACCATCCACCCCAAAGGAGCAGCCATGGCCATCCGCCGGAGGAGACCGGCCACTTGGAATCAGAGGAAAGGCCGCTGACCGCGAGGGAAGGAGGGGCTCCCAACCAACCGCCTGGAGCGGTTACCAATGCCAGGGGCGGGGGAGACCCCCTACCGTCCACCAAAAACGCGGTGGGGCGTTCCGTCCATCAGGGGCCGGAGGTCTGCCTCCGATCTGTCCAACGAGGTGCGTCTGTCGTCCGCTAGAGGGTGGAGGAGTGGCCGAGGACAAAGCTACGGCGTTTCAGAGAACCGGAGATTGTGTTTTTTTCTTCTCTCTCTCCCTCCCCTCTCTCTCGCTTTGGCCTTTACCTCTCTTTTAAATTTGACTTTGGTTTTTAGGGGGTACTGCACTGTTACAGGGAGTACCCCTTGTGTTTTTAATTATTTTTGTTTCCCTCCCCCGTCACAATAATTTGGACCGTAAAACCCAAAGTTTACCTCAAGTTTACCCAAAGATTAAAAAATCAGTCATGATTAATATCATTTTCGGTTGAGAAGAACTGACCCTACACTCTTAATGCAATAGTTAACCCAAAAATTATTAAAAAAAATAAATATAATTACATAATTGACTCAAACCTCATGTCATTCCAATATGACTTTCTTTTTACCTTGAACACAAAAGGAAAGAGAGAGAGAGAGAGAGAGAGCGAGAAAGCACAATTCTACATTTTATTAAATTTTTTTCTCTTCTTCATTTTAGCTATAATGGTTGACCTCCATTATAAAGTTAAAATAACTTATTACAAGTAAAAAAATAAAAACAAAAATTGTTTAACACAATGCGGAGCCAGGGGCCAGTAGCTTTAATCATGATGTAGTATAGTGTAGATCCTGTGTGTGTGTGAGGAAGAGAGAGAGCGAGACTGATGTTGTATAAGGGCTTTCTCAAGGGCAGTGTAAGATGTCTTGGGAATTGCAGTTCTGTGTCTGACATATTACTGTAGGATGTAATAAGGTCGTGCAACGGGTGCTTATTTCCCCCAGGAAACTGTCACACTTCTAACACCTTTCATGACCACAAGCGTGTGGTGTGTGTGAATGTGTGTTCTAAGCGAGGAAACATCCAGATGTGTCCTATACTCAGGTATTCACAGAGGGTGATGCCATATATGCATCCGTTGAACATTAAAGTCTTCATCATATTCTGACTGTGCATGTGCAAACCACAGACCATCAAGAAACCCTAGAGTTTTGGGAAACCAGCCTAGACAAGCTAAGCAGTTTACTTAGATCTGTTGAACAGGAAGTTGGGGTGGGACATGTCAAACAGGTCAAACACGCACACGACCCCTTTCCATCGTGCTGCTTTTTGTGCCAGACCAAGTGTTCAATCAATCAGTCCAAATGATGCTCTAACTGACCAGATTAGCAGACAAACAAAAAAGAGGATTGCTGTCTTTGTTTACGACAAAGCTGGTGTCAATTTGTAAGTCCATTACAGATGATAGCGAAAGAAGCAGTAAAAGTTTACAATATGCAAATGTTTGGAATCACATTACACTAAACTTAAAGAATAAAGAATAAGCTTACTCATGCTGTTAATCTCAAGAAACCTCAAAAAAACGGCTGCATTGAAAATATGAATACACTTCAGGTACTTTCTTCGCCTCCAGATCCCACGTCCCATTCAGTAGTGATCATCTTATGCCCTATTCCCATCCAAGATCGTAATCTTCCTCTGCTTGCCATCTTAAATAACCAGAAGTGCATCCCAAACCGCACACTTCTGCACTAGTCTACGTCATTTTGAAGTAGTGCAAGTAGTATGTTAACATTGAAAATGCAACAAAATGAATCGTACTACGAGTTAGCCTTTTTCAAAGTGCTTTACGCTATGTTGCTTTCACCCATTCACACACCAATGGCGGCAGAGCTGCCATGCAAGGCGCTAGCCTGCCATTGGGAGCAACTTGGGGTTCAGTGTCTTGCCCAAGGACACTTCGGCATGTGGAGTCATGTGGGCCGGGAATTTAACCGCCAACCCTACGATTAGTGGCCAACCCGCTCTACCACCTGAGCCACAGCCACCCCGCATAGTGTATATTGTAAGTGCATAGCGTATAGTGTGTAATTTGGGACACAACTTTCATGCTGGTTCTGACTGGGTCACCCATCATGGGTGCACTGGCCGAGAAAAGATTAACCAGTTTATACTGGTAACAGACCGGCCCGGTTTAGGAATTTAACCTGTTCCAAACTGGACTAGACTATTTTATTCAGCTGTATTGAAATGCACTGTAATGTACTGATTTTACACATTTGAAGGTTTGTTGCATGTTTATATTGATTGTATTTCCCCATTTTTACTGCATTATTCTCACGCAAATTTCCGAATTTACATTTGTTGTCATCATGCTGTGTTGCTGTTGACGTTAGACTTAAAAGTCCCCACCTCTGTCTGCCTGTTACCATGGCATCTTGAGATAACCTGTCTCCACGACAACTGGTCATATCACCCAAATCCCAAGTCCTCGCCGGACACTGGGTCGACTTGCATTAAACAGAATCAGTTTTGGAAAATCACTCTGGAAAATGTTATCTATGTTTAGTAGTGGAGTTTAAAATACTTTTTTTACCTCTAATTTTCAGTCTTTCTGCATTTGAGGGTGGGCATTTGGGAAATGAACTCCAACCCAGGATATAAAAAAGACAAATTGCTTTCTTTGATATAATGTTTTGATACGTCTGAACTAAACCACCAGGATAGTTCACAGACAGCAGTAGCATTACATTAGCACAGCACTTCAACAGCTTAACTTAAAAGCACCTTCGTTGTGATAGAAACTCAGATAATAATTGATAAGATTGTGAGATTCATATTTAGCAATTTGAAAGATGGAATTTGTCAAACAGATAACAAGAGCTGTACCATGAAAATCAATTTTTACTGATCCACAGTCCCTGATTAGCGTGTTCGTCAGCGGCATGCTAAATAACACAGTGGTGGGTAGGAAGGTAGATGTGGTGATTAGTATGTGGCTCATTTTCCGTGTATGAATATTTCAGAGCCAAACCCGCAACTAAGGGGGTGTCTGGCATTTCGTAAAATTTCTTTAACAAAGCATACAAAGGACGTGCTAGGCAGAAAGCTGGCCGCTATTTAGCGCCATCCCTCCGGACTCTGGGACTGAGAGTCAGGTCAACCATTGATCTGTTCACACACATGGCAAGTCTTGAACTTTCATTATTAATTTACACGCTCTTCTTAGGAGACTCTTCCCTGGTGTGGTGTACTCGTGTTGCAGCGGTTTGCATCGTATCCGCCATGGCTGGGGCAACGTCCACTGAAGATGCAAAATGCCCCGCTCAACAACTTTTGGGCCAGTTTCTTTGTAGGCATATTTTCAGCTTTCTAAGCTAAAAGTAGCAGAGTTTGTTGTCTTAAGCCCTATTCAGACGGCAGTTGTTTCTCACATCTGTAAAAGTACATTTTCATGACTATTCTGTGATAAAACTCATGCGTTCGATGACAATTAAATCACGGGGGACAGGCGAGATTTTTTGTTGATCACATGATTGCAGTTGCGCTTGTTATATGGAAAATTCATCAATCCACAAACTGTGTCCTCTGTATTCCTGTTTAAATATGTTTGAAATTGTGCTAAAGTGAAAGTAAAAATTTTAAAGCATGAGGGAACCACGCTGCAAAGCGTTGCGGACATTTACAGTGCACATATTCACATACGGAACAGGCCAAAATGCTTGCAAAGAGCAATTAAACGAATCAAGAAACTGTTGGGACAAGAATGTTGATCAGCGCAGCCAAATAAACCTGTCAATGGGGGAATATATATTCGCATATTTCGTCACCCGCATCACTACAGTTGTGCCACTTGCGCACTCTCACCTAACTGCATGCAAGGAGATGTAGAAGCCTCACAAATCCATCCATCTTCAACCGCTTATCCGAAGTTGGGTCGCAGGGGCAGCAGCTCCAGCAGGGGGCCCCAAACTTCCCCATCCCGAGCCACATTAACCAGCTCTGACTGGGGGACCCCGAGGCGTTCCCAGGCCAGTGTGGAGATGTAATCTCTCCACCTAGTCCTGGGTCTTCCCTGAGGCCTCCTCTCAGCTGGACATGCCTGAAACACCTCCCTAGGGAGGCGCCCAGGGTGCATCCTTACCAGATGCCCAAACCACCTCAACTGACACCTTTCCACGCAAAGGAGCAGCGGCTCTACTCTGAGCTCCTCACGGATGACTGAGCTCCTCACCCTATCTAAATGGACTGCAAATGGTAAATGGACTGCATTTATATAGCGCTTTCACAGACCCAATGGCCACCAAAGCGCTTTACATTGCCTCACATTCACCCATTCATACACCGACGGCGGTGTCAGCCATGCAAGGCGCCATCCAGCTCGTCGGGAGCAGCTGGGGTTAGGTGTCTCACACACACAGCTGGGGTTAGGTGTCTTGCTCAAGGACACCTCGACACTTGGTCAGGTGGAACAGGGGATTGAACCACCAACCTTCCGATTTGCAGACAACATACATGAACCACTGAACCACTGCCGCCCACATCTCTAAGGGAGAAGCCCGTCGCCCTTCTGAGGAAACCCATTTCAGCCGCTTGTACTCGTGACCTAGTTCTTTCGGTCATGACCCAACCTTCATGACCATAGGTGAGGGTAGGAACGAAAATTGTCCGGTAGATCGAGAGCTTTGCCTTCCGGCTCAGCTCTCTTTTCGTGACAACAGTGCGATAGAGCGAGTGCAATACCGTCCCCGTTGCCCCGATTCTCCGGCCAACCTCCCGCTCCATTGTCCCCTCACTCGTGAACAAGACCCCAAGGTACTTCATCTCCTTCACTTGCAGTCTCACAAATCAAGGACAGTAAAAATAGTTCAAATGTAATTTGGGTAAAAATGTTTTTCTTATGTTTTATCCATCAATATGACGAACATCTTCTGGAAATATCTGTCAGTGTTTAAAAAGTGGAGGTGGAAATTAAAACTTTTAAATAAGATTAAGAACTTTACTGGGACAACTCGACCCATATAAACGAGTAGTCATGCAAGCCCCATGTATAAATGTATTCAGTAAACATTTATACAGTAAAATGGGATATCTTACAATTTTATTACATTGCTGCCATAATAATGGACTGTTTAAAAAGTTTACATGAACTAGCACTCCTTTTCTTTCCCTTTTACTTAAAGAGTTCCCACTCACTGTGGTGGAGCGGCGACATAATTTTATTATTGTGAATTATTTCAAAAATATCTGTTATGCAACCTTCCAACTTTCACAACTGTTCATTACTGCCAGAGCTGGTACCAGGCGCAGCGCAAACGTACGGCACTTAGCAGTGGTCAAAAAGGATTTCCAAAATGTGGTTTCGGACGGTAATTAAATTACAACACGACCTTCGTGTTTGCCAAAACAGTAAGTAATTTGGCTGGGAATGTTTTCGTGGAGAAAAATACAGGTATTTTACATTTACATTTATTAATTTGGCAGACGCTTTTATCCAAAGCGACTTACAAGAGGAAAACATAAGTGAATCATCTTAAGGAGACATATGTACGAAAAGTGCCCTACTGCAAAGTTTCACTAGCATCAGAATAGTATTCAAAACATACAAGTGCAATTTATTTATTTTTAATAGTGCCTGGTTACGTCGTCTAGGAAAAGATGTGCTTTTAGCCGTTTTTGAAGACAGAGAGAGAGTCAGCTTCACGGATGGAGTTGGGAAGCTCATTCCACCAGCGTGGTATGATGAAACTGAAAGTGAGAAAGTGTTTTGGTGCCTCTTTGTGTTGGTACGACAAGGCGACGTTCCTTAGCCGACCGCAGACTTCTGGCAGGAGAGTAGTTCTGCATAAATGATTTTAGGTATGCTGGAGCAGAATCAGTGACTGTTCTGTATGCAGCATCAGAGCCTTGAATTTAATACGTGCATCAACCGGCAGCCAGTGGAGAGAGACAAGGAGTGGTGTAACGTGCTCTCTATGGTTCATTAAAGACCAGTCGTGCTTCTGCATTCTGGATCATTTGCAGAGGTCTAATTTTTGTATTCGGATGGCAATAAAATCACTGACTACCCCTGGAATGAATAAATGCTGGAATTCCCTCACGTCCCCATGTAAAATAATTGCCGTCCGAGTAGGGCTTTTAGATCTCATCACATCCCAGGGTAAAACTTTTTGCTTCGTAAAAGCAAGGAAAACCTTTCAAAAGTAAATCAAAAGTATTTTTGTTATTTGTATGGCCCCACACACATTGATAACGGCGGCTCATTTTTCTGCGAACACCTCGTGACCCCCACAGGAGAAAAACGGCAATGCGATGTCAGCGCGACGCCCAAAGGTTTGAGCGGGAACATTCAGTCATGTACAGGATTAGCTTGTGACAGCTGCACAGCATAAAGAAACAGTAAAAAAATGGTCCCTGACATTCCCTGTGATGTATGCATCCTGTTTGCAATCTGTACGCCGTGATAAATGGTGTCTGTTTTATATTTAATAAGCCTTTGTAAATAATGAGATGAGGTCGCTGATATTGTATGTGCGAGATGCCCCCTGCCCCACACCCCCAACTTCCATCTGTAAATTTATACTGGTAAGATGAATTTTGTCACAAGTTATTGATGTGTCCAGCATTGTGACACTGATGCAGCACTGAGAGATTAAAAGTAATCAATCAACACAGAGATTGAGCTTTATGGTGAAGAATACAACTTACTGTCTCTCAGTCTAGGCTAATGAAATCAACAAAAGCTAATTAGAGTCAGAAGTTGGCAAACCTGACATCCAGTTAATGAAATGAGATTGGAGGTGTGGGTTAAAGCTACTTTGACTTATAAAAAGCACTCAAATATTTTGAGTTTGCCATTTAAAAGAAGCATCTACTGACGTGGACCATGCCTCACAAAAAAAGATAGAAAACCTACGATCAAGAATTGTTGCTTTGCATAAAGCTGTAAAGGGTTACAAAGTTATTTTGAAGAGCTTAGATATTCATCTGCCCACAGTTGGACAAACTGTCTATAAATGGAGATGATTTAGTACTATATGTACTCTCACTAGAAGTGACCGTTAGATATTCATCTGTCCACTGTTAGACAAACTGTCTATAAATGGAGATGATTGAGTACTATAGGTACTCTCACTAGAAGTGACCGTTAGATATTCATGTGCCCACAGTTGGACAAACTGTCTATAAATGGAGATGATTTAGTACTATAGGTACTCTCACTAGAAGTGGCCGTTAGATATTCATCTGTCCACAGTTAGACATATTGTCTATAAATGGAGATGATTTAGTACTATAGGTACTCTCACTAGAAGTGTCCGTTAGATATTCATCTGTCCACAGTTAGACAAACTGTCTATAAATGGAGATGATTTAGTACTATAGGTACTCTCACTAGAAGTGGCCGTTAGATATTCATCTGTCCACAGTTAGACAAACTGTCTATAAATGGAGATGATTTAGTACTATAGGTACTCTCACTAGAAGTGTCCGTTAGATATTCATCTGTTCACAGTTAGACAAACTGTCTATAAATGGAGATGGTTTAGTACTATAGGTACTCTCACTAGAAGTGGCCATTAGATATTCATCTGTCCACGGTTAGACAAACTCTCTATAAATGGAGATGGTTTAGTACTATAGGTACTCTCACTAGAAGTGTCCATTAGATATTCATCTGTCCACAGTTAGACAAACTGTCTATAAATGGAGATGGTTTAGTACTATAGGTACTCTCACTAGAAGTGGCCATTAGATATTCATCTGTCCACGGTTAGACAAACTGTCTATAAATGGGGATGATTTAGTACTATAGGTACTCTCACTAGAAGTGTCCGTTAGATATTCATCTGTCCACAGTTAGACAAACTGTCTATAAATGGAGATGATTTAGTACTATAGGTACTCTCACTAGAAGTGTCCGTTAGATATTCATCTGTTCACAGTTAGACAAACTGTCTATAAATGGAGATGGTTTAGTACTATAGGTACTCTCACTAGAAGTGGCCGTTAGATATTCATCTGTTCACAGTTAGACAAACTGTCTATAAATGGAGATGATTGAGTACTATAGGTACTCTCACTAGAAGTGGCCATTAGATATTCATCGGTCCACAGTTAGACAAACTGTCTATAAATGGAGATGATTTAGTACTATAGGTACTCTCACTAGAAGTGGCCATTAGATATTCATCGGTCCACAGTTAGACAAACTGTCTATAAATGGAGATGATTTAGTACTATAGGTACTCTCACTAGAAGTGGCCGTTAGATATTCATCTGTCCACAGTTAGACAAACTGTCTATAAATGGAGATGATTTAGTACTATAGGTACTCTCACTAGAAGTGGCCATTAGATATTCATCGGTCCACAGTTAGACAAACTGTCTATAAATGGAGATGATTTAGTACTATAGGTACTCTCACTAGAAGTGGCCGTTAGATATTCATCTGTTCACAGTTAGACAAACTGTCTATAAATGGAGATGATTTAGTACTATATGTACTCTCACTAGAAGTGGCCGTTAGATATTCATCTGTCCACGGTTAGACAAACTGTCTATAAATGGAGATGATTTAGTACTATAGGTACTCTCACTAGAAGTGGCCATTAGATATTCATCTGTCCACAGTTAGACAAACTGTCTATAAATGGAGATGATTTAGTACTATAGGTACTCTCACTAGAAGTGGCCGTTAGATATTCATCTGTCCAGTCAGACAAATTGTCTATAAATGGAGATGATTTAGTACTATAGGTACTCTCACTAGAAGTGGCTGTCCAGTCAAGATGACTCAAAGGGAACACCGCAGAATGATCAATGAGGTACAACAGAACCCGAGAGTGACAGATAAAGACTTGAAGGAATCATTGGAACTGGTTAACATCTCTGTTCATGAGTCATCTGTTTCCAACAAAAACATTGCTGCATGCCTTAAATTTACATTACAGCAGCCTCATTGGAACACCCTAACAACCACCCAGAACACCCTAGCAACCACCCAGAACACCCTAGCACCTGCAGAGCAACGCCATGGCAATAGTCCACAACACTCTACCATCCTGGTGGTGAGTTACGTATTGGTAAGCACCACTCACTCATTTCTTCAAAGTCTCTTTTGGGATACTATATATCTATTTTATGTCATTCTTTGATTGTTTTGTTTGTGGTGGCTGTTAATCTATAAGCAGAGTTTGAATCTTTGAGTCCTACATACAAGCCCAACTGAGATCCTATGCGTGATAATGACCTTTATAAAGCTGTCCTAAAGGAAGGATAGTGACGCCTCCTCACGACTTACATGGCCATATTAATTTGATCTGTGTTTGAATAAGAATGACATATCAAGGCACCATTTTCTGTCATGAGAATGCAGATCAACTGCTGCTATATTCCTAAAAAGTTAGTCATAATAAATCGCAAGCAACAGCTTGCTGTTATTCCAAGTCTGTGTGTGTATGAGAGAGAGATACTTCTGTTGTTATTGTTTCTTGGATAAAGACAACCATATGCTCCCAACAAATGCTAAGTGTCAGAGTGTCGCAGAAAGAGAGAGAGAGGTATGAGGACAGAATGAAACATGTATAGAACACTTAAAAAGGGGGCTCGTGTAGCTCAGCGAGTAAAGATGCTGACTACCACCCCTGGAGTCATGAGTTTGAATCCAGGGCGTGCTGAGTGACTCCAGCCAGGTCTCCTAAGCAACCAAATTTGCCTGGTTGCTAGGGAGGGTAGAGTCACATGGGGTAACCTCCTCGTGGTCGCTATAATGGGGTTCTCGCTCTCGGTGGGGTGTGTGCGAGTTGTGCGTATATGCCGCAGAGAATAGCGTGAAGCCTCCACATGCGCTATGTCTCCACAGTAACACGCTCAACAAGCCACGTGATAAGATGCGCGGATTGACGGTCTCAGACGCGGAGGCAACTGAGATGCGTCCTCCACCACCCGGATCGAGGCGAGTCACTACGCCACCACAAGGACTTAGAGAGCATTGGGAATTGGGCAATCCAAATTGGGGAGTAAAAGGGGCTTCAATAAAATAAAAATAAAAACACTTAAAAATGTCTGAATGTCATGTTGTTAGATAAAAATATGAATCCAAATATCAAACATTCAGCAGCATTTGAGTGCAGATGACACTTGCTTTCATATTTTGTTACTGAATGCAATGCCATTCCTTCCAATACTTTAGTGTCCAAAATGTCCAAATCATTTTTGGAGCCACTGTATCTGTTGGGCCCAGTGAAATCCATTTATTATTGCCAAATTACATGTTTTCCCTTTTATTTTTTTAGAATTCCGTATTCGACAAGGTAATTCAAAATGATCATTAAAGTGGTGTCAAAATAATTAATTACAACATTAATCAAATGAAACGATTGTCAACATAACATTGCATTACTTGTATCAAATTAAGTGCTTTTATACACATTCTCACAGCACAATAATACACTTTAATAGATGGCAAGAGTTTTACCTCACAGATGCCACAGGAAAGTTGGATTTCCCATCCGTACTTCAGCTGACTGGTTTGATACCAGTGTAATATAAAATAGGCAACCGCACTCAATTTCAGAGGTGGATTTACAGCATCACTTGTACAATGTAGGAGATGAGAACAAGATCTGCTATTGTGGAGCTGAACTGTCCTCGCATTGCCTACACCACAATATTGGAAAACATTTTAAGCTGGGTGCGCAAAACAAGTTTTTCTAGTTGCTTTACAGAAAATAACATGCAGTGTCTCAAGATTGCAGATGTGTTTTAAAATGCTTTTTATATTTTTTTTCTGATCAAATTCTCCAGTTTGAATCTGTTCTGACTGATATTATCCACACCTGTTCAAACACCTGAAAGCATATACTGTCTCGCATATTTAATGCACTGTGAACACTTTTGCAGCCTGCTGTTTGCACAGATTTTCTCAGTATTTTAAATTGTAACCTGTCCTGCCTGTTTTGGAGTATTAGTTGCATATCCATGATGTTGATCCTCAAAATGGCACGATTTCTCTTACAAACAGTTTTCTGTAACGCCTTAGTTCTGTAACGCAACGTGCTCACACAAACGAAGTTATGCTGCAAGGACGGCTGACGGGTGGTTCCAACACCTGTCCTGAACTGTAATGGGAAACAGCTCCTATGATGAGAAGAACCAGGTATGCGTGAGGTCAGTATTAAGCAAATTACTTCCTGTTTTTGGTCCGTTTAGACGTATTTGTTCCAAGTTGCGTTCATATATCAATCGACCCGCACCAGAGTTCATTTGGAAGCAGACCGAGACCCACTATTCAGGCGGTCTCGGTCCGCTTGTTTGGTGCGAACCAAGGTTCGGGTGACAGTGTTCACACTTGTTCAAATGAACCGCATGAACAGAGCAATCGCACCAGAGTTCGTTTTAATCAAACCAAACCTGCCAAGTGTGAACACACCCTTAGACGCCAAATAGACTTGTAAGCGGCATATGTCTTTATGTCTACAAGGAGAAATATTTTCTCTGAATATTGCATATAGTATTTCTCTTAATAAACATTGTTTAGACACAGGAGAGCCTCTCTTGCAGCCTCCGTTGCTTTGTCCGTGCGGTCATTTGCTCACCTTTCCTTGGAAATCCAGAGAAGTAATACCTTTTTACAAATATATTAAATGAATTGTCCTGCATTAGGGTTTATAAAACTGACCTGCGGTATATAGAAAGTGTTACCAAAACCTGACTTGGACTTGACGAGACTTCACATGTCACGTGAACATGTCTGTTCGACCATTTTACTGAATTATTCAAGTGTTTGCTGTTTACTTCCAGCTTTTGAAGGTTGTTGCTCGTTCCTTTGAGTCTCTTTTCTTTTCAAGTGATTGTCATGTATTTTCCACCCCTCTTACAGTTCATTCATTCACAGCTCAACCGACCCACCGCAGTGACCTGTGGGAAACCTGTTTCTAACATCCTGTAGTACTACACCTCCACTGAGAGCGTGTGTCTGTGCTCGTAAGATGATGAAAGCTTTTTTCATGTTGGTGTTTCATGAATGACGAGGAAAGAAAGGCAGCACTTTCTCTTTCTCCACCCATCAAGCTTTCAGAATGGCACAAAACAACATCCAGCACTGAAACACATGACAGTTCACACTCAGTGTTCACTAATTCATATTGCTTACGTGCACGCTTTACAGGAAAAATGCTCTAAAGAAAGCACACAGCCCTCTCCCCCACAACGACAGGAAATGAGGTCATTTCCAAATGGTTGACATCTTCTGTGAGTCTTCATAAATCATCCATTATTTAATACTCTAAAACAGTTTATCTTTATTACTGGTGTTTGCTAAGGCAAGCATCTCTATCTCTATTGTTCATAATTAGTGATTTGAACAAACCTCTAACCCTAGAGCACAGAGCCATGGTAATACCATATTTTTTGGACATGGTCCCAATGTAAAATTCTTTAAGCATACTCCCACTTGAAGTGTGTGTCCTGACACTAAGGATAATAGTTGCATCTATAGGTGTTGGGTGAGTTACTCAAAAATGTAATTACAGTAATTAATGCATGATTTAAAATGTAATTCATTACACTACTTTTTTACTTAAAAGTAGTTAAATTATAGTAACTAATTACAGTAATTAATGCATGATTTAAAATGTAATTCATTACACTACTTTTTTACTTAAAAGTAGTTAAATTTCAGTAACTACAGTAATTAATGCATGATTTAAAATGTATTTCATTACACTACTTTTGTACTTAAAAGTAGTTAAATTATAGTAACTAATTACAGTAATGCATAATTTAAAATGTAATGCATTACACTACTTTTTTACTTAAAAGTAGTTAAATTATAGTAACTAATTACAGTAATTAAAGCATGATTTAAAATGTAATTCATTACACTACTTTTTTACTTAAAAGTAGTTAAATTATAGTAACTAATTACAGTAATCAATGCATGATTTAAAATGTAATTCATTACACTACTTTTTTACTTAAAAGTAGTTAAATTTCAGTAACTAATTACAGTAATTAATGCATGATTTAAAATGTATTTCATTACACTACTTTTGTACTTAAAAGTAGTTAAATTATAGTAACTAATTACAGTAATTAATGCATAATTTAAAATGTAATGCATTATATTGCTTTTGTACTTAAAAGTAGTTAAATTATAGTAACTAATTACAGTAATGCATAATTTAAAATGTAATTCATTACACTAGTTTTTTACTTAAAAGTAGTTAAATTACAGTAACCGATTACAGTAATGTTTTACTTTCAAGTTGATACTGTAAGTATATTTTATTTTTTGCTTTAACGGAAACTGGAATACTTTTGTCCAATCATCATCCAGAAATGGAATGATCTGTTTTGTATTTAGATTTATTTTTAAAGGAATATTCCGGGTTCAACTCAAGTTAAGCTCTATAGACAGCATGTGTTGCATAATGGGGATTAAAACATTATGTTTTGGCAAAGAAAGTATTTTCGACTCGTGCCTCATTTATTTTAAAATTGCAGTTACAGAAACACTTACAATGGAAGTTATTGAGACTTGTCAATAAACATTAAAATTCACACATCAAAATTCATTAGACATAATTTTGCACAGATAAGGTTACAAAACGGTTTTATCGCACACTTAAATGATAACATGAATGTTTACATCTTGTGTCTATGCATTTAATCTGGTGTGTATTTTAGAATTTATGGCCTGGCACAGTTCACTTCCTCAAGTTCCTCACTGTAACCCAGATTTTAGCTTTTTTTATAGAATAAGCGAGGGACAAAAATATTTGATGGTGAAAATCAACATTATGACACAGATGCTGTCGACTGAGCCCTGAACATTCTTTAATAATGCGTATGTTTTGTTTTCAGTTTCTTTAAGTGTGTGTCAAGGTTTCTTGTGAGATGTTGAAGACATTTCAGAAATGGTTTCCTGCGTTTCTTCTGAATGACAGAAATGCATCTAAAAATCAGGTAATATTCTGCTGTCATCAGCAAGACAAACATTATATGAGATGGATAAGAAAAAGCCAGTAATTAGCCTGTAATCTCCTGTGCTTTTAAACACTGAACAAGCATTGAGATGGACAGCTGGTTGAAATGAGAAACATCCGTGTATGTGGAGCAAGGATGAGACGTGGTTACCTGTGACAGGATGTTGACGGGTTTGGCTGAGGGTATGTCACACTTTTCAGGCAAGCAGAGGTCATGTGATCAGCTCAGATGAGGATGAACACTGTCTAAACACAGGGGGGTGGAGCTTACTGTACAAAACTTTGAAAACCCCTGTTTTAAAGGAATGTTCTGGATTTACAAAAGCACTAAAACTATTTTGTCTTCTAGCTCTTTAAAAAAACAAAACACAAAAATTACAGTTACTTACAATGGAAGTGAATGGGGCCAGTCCATAAATATTAAAATATGCACTGTTTTAAACGTAATGTCACGAGATATATATATATATATATTGTTAACATGATTTTAGTGTGATAAAATCACTTACTAACCTTATCTGTGTAAAGTTATATCCAATTTTTTAACTTCCTTGACATGACGGGTTAACGCCAGTCTGGTAAATCCCTGCTTTTATCACATTAAATCATGTTAACATGTATATTGTTTAGGTTTTGTGGCTATACTTTTAAAACAGTGTGTATTTCAACGTTTATGGACTGGCCCCATTCACGTCCATTGTAAGTGCCTTGCAGAAACAGCCATTTTTGCTCTTTTTCTTTCTTTTTTTTGTATGTTGCTACTTCTACTGCTAGAACATGCACAGATATACTGAGTTAAGCATGTGCACATGCTGCTGCACAATAAGAAAAACACAAGACATGCTGCATCAAGCATGTATGACAGGCTGCTGCACAATTTGGCATAATACCCATGTAGCAGATATAGACCAGTGGAGCTTGTGAGGAGGAGGGTTTCAGATAAAACTCCCCTAGAGCACTGCAGTGAAACTGGCTTACATGCAAACGGAGCAAATTTAAATGTTACGCAAAGAGAGAGTATGCAAGTTGATTAACTACCCGATTACACGTCATAGGATCTATCATCTTACACACTGTGAGCTGATTGGCTCGACATATCACATGTGAGTGAGCTAATTGCCAACAGATAATAAGTTCAAAGAATCTATCAGCTTGCACCATTCAGAGTTGCATGCTTAGTAATTTATCAACACTTTCTTTGTAATGTTATATACAATCTTTCACCATCATGTCATGACTATGTAAAAACCTGGTTGTTTTTGTAAAATATCCATGCATTGATAGCAGAAATCATGGAAATACATTTCCAAATGACAATTTAAGCAAGCTCAATAGATAAAATAATGCATAAATACATAATTCATGTAGAAGCAGAAGTTCAAATTTAACATTTCTACTTTTGGTCAAAATAAAATTGCTTTCACAGCCCTTTTGATGTTTATATAATTTGATGGATTTCCGATTGCAACAAAATATTCACAGAGGTAAAAATGTACACAGAGGAACTTCGGAGATTAATTTAATGCTGCTTGATCATTTTGCTGCTTCAAAACAGGACGCAAAGCCTTCAAAAAGGTGCAATAGGCATCCTGTATGTGACATCTTCATTTCAGCCAAAAACAGCTAATCCCGGCTTTCCAGGCTGTTTCTTGACTGTTAGCAAGCTAACGTATTTCAGTGAAAACGCTTTTATAACTCTATAGTTATTTGTTATTATTGCAGTTGCTAGAGACTTAAATACTGAAATGTATCATTTAATCTTAGATGTTTTTCTGGTGCAAAAACACTGAGTAAAGCATGATAAACAACAGTCAAGCTACTGCTTTGAAAGGTTTGTTAGCTATGCTACAAGCTAATAACAAATGGTAGCTAACTACTTTGAAGCTATGTGGGGGGTGGGATGCAAGATTACTATCCAAAAACACAAAGTGAATCTCCAGGATATGATTTAGCCTCTTTTACGACTTCTAGCTAAAGTGTTTTTCTCCCTTCTCCTTCTGACATTTTCCTAAAGAAGCGCCCACATCCAACATTACAATTTTAACCACTGTAGATCTGTGTTTTCCTGTGTGATTAGCCTCCATGCTAAAAATAAGTCATGCTGCATTTAGCGCTAATTTCTTTTCTGTTTGTCATAAGTGATATTGACCATCATGTGTACTCACTAATACTCCACTAGAGTCAATTTGGCTCTTCTGTCATTGATTGTTGGAGGTTCAACATCAAATACATCATCCAAGCTTCAATGGCCTTGATGGACTTCCTCTTTCTCTCTATCGTTCCTATGAAAAAGGTAATTAACATGTTAATTCTGCGGTAAATGAATGGTTTGTCCGGTCTGTAATAGTCCTTGAAGTGTGTTCAGGAGCCATTGTGTTGGATCTAAAGCACTTGGGCTGCAGTAGACCTGACAAATCTTTAATTAGGAACATAAAAGCCATTGTCAGGAGTCCTTTTATGGGACGTAGAGCCATACAGGTGAGTTATTTTTTAACTGCATTTCACTCACCATGAATAATTAATTTTATAGTGGGCCACCCGTGTCTACAAAAGGTTTTATGTTTCATTACAGTACTTATAAAAGGTAAAACGGTACTTTTACTAGGTTTTTCTTTTATTAGTGGTGTTTGCTAAAAATATTTATAAATATTGTTTTTTTGTATTCACTGCTGTATAATCATAATAATATCTATTGTCTATGGGATCTTGATTTTTGTGATGGAAAATATTGTTCAATTTTATAAGGCGTTCACTCCAGTGATTAATGGAGTTGATTTACTCTCTGATTACAATTTTTGAAGATCGCCGCAGTTTCTCAGACACGGTAAGTATTGATTAAGCCTGGAGGCGGGGTTTGTGGCTTTATAATTTAAGAATAATTAATGATGTTGTGTTTTGCTCCTTCAATTCATGAATGAAAAAGAAACCATTAAGTTCTTTAGAGTTTATCTCTCTTTACACACATAAACACACACACACACTCACACACATATAAACACACACATACACACACAGACACACACATATATACACTCACTCACACACAGACACACACACACACACACATATACACTCACTCACACACAGACACACACACATATACACATACACACACATATACATATACAGACACACACATATATACACTCACACACATACATACACACACACACACACACACAGATACACATACACACACAGACATACACACACACATACACACACACACACATATATATATATATATATATATTTATGAATTTTAAGAATTAAAAAAGGGTATTTTATTCATTCATGAATCGATTTTCCTATTGAAGACCTCCCGATTATCCCCAAAGGGACATTTGGTCAGATTTAGCTCACTTTTAAGGATAATGTTATAGTAATGGTGCTTTAATGTTCACTGCCACAATAGTAGATTGTTGTGGGTGATTTTTAGTGCTTGGCTATGTGGTTGCTAGGGTAATCTGAGAGGTTGCTAGGTATTATCACTTGGCCTAGTCAAAGCTTTTTCTGATAATTTAGTACCTAGATCTGGCTCGGGAGAGAGATAAAGGGGAAAAGTTTAGAAAGAAAGAAAGAGAGAGATGTTGAGTAGTGTGCTAGTCTAGTTTGTGCCACTCTGTTTCTGTTTTGGGGCATTTTTGTAATTTATTTAGTTCCCTCTGTTTTTCTCTACTTGCTGCTGCTTCCATCAAATAGCTGTATTCAACTCTCAGATATTTCTTTCACAACACTCCCTTTTTTATGTTTTTTTGATGCACAAGATAGGTACATTTCCTGAAGAAAATGTGAGTGGTGCTTGCTGTGGCAAAACTCGTCAAATAGCATTTTCTAACTTGTTGCTAAGCACTAAAATAATGGTCATAGAATGTTGTTAGCATGTGTTTTTCATGATGCTAGCATGTAGGTGTTATGTTTGTGTTAGCATGATGCTAGCACGTTTTTAGTGTGTTTATGCACTTCGCTGGGCGATGCTAGCATGTGTTAGCATGATGCTACCATGTTTTTAGCATGTTTTAACACTTCGTTAGGTGATGCTAACATGTGTTAGCATAATGTTAGCACGATTTTTGCATGTTTTAGCACTTCGCTAGGCGATGCTAGCATGTGTTAGCATGATTTATCACTTCGTTAGGCGATGGTAACGTGTGTTAGCATGATGCTAACACGTTTTTAGCATGTTTTAGCACTTCGCTAGGTAATGCTAGCATGTGTTAGCATGATGCTAGCACGGTTTTAACATGTTTTAACACTTTGCTAGGCGATGCTAGCATGTGTTAGCATGTTTTAGCACTTCGCTAGGCGATGCCAGCATGTGTTAGCATGATGCTAGCACGATTTTAGCATGTTTTAGCACTTCGCTAAGCGATGCCAACATGTGTTAGCATGATGCTAGCATGTTTTAGCACTTCGCTAGGCGATGCCAACATGTGTTAGCATGATGCTAGCACGTTTTCTAGCACGTTTTAGCACTTCGCTAGGCGATGCCAACATGTGTTAACATGATGCTAGCACGTTTTCTAGCATGTTTCAGGGTGTGACTATGAAGATTATATGTCATTACTTATTGGCTGCTTGATAATATAAATCCTCTGAGGGAGAGAGAGAGAGAGACGCACAGCTGACAGGCCCTTTGGTGTCTGTGTGTGTAAAAACGTCGGTCAGGATTCAAATTTCTGAACATTCCACAATGTAAAGTCAATGGGACTTTTTTTGGCCGCTTTTATCCCCTACGGTGACCTAAGTGCCACAAACTAACGAAACATACAAAGTAAACAAAAGTTCATCAAATTCAGCCACCATTTGTCATGGCCTTGTGTTGTGAACTACATTATTTCCATTGTTGTGTCGTTCCCTATCTCCGTCTTTTTCACCACATGAAGATAATATATTGCTATAAGACTTCTAAAGCCACATAATAGATTTTTGAAAGGAAAATCTTGTCTTCCGCCAATGATTTCAACTCTCAGTCCTAGCGTGTTCACAATTTTAATCTTAAATAATCTTGAATTCACTAATTGGTTGCACCACTTTTGCGCATAGCAATCTAGATTAACCAGCGATATCAGCGCTGAAATTGCGCTGCGTCTTGAGTATTTATATTAAATCGTTGTCAATCTTTTCCACGCTAAAACATCTCCTTTCAATGTCAATTAGGCTTATTATAGATTGAGTTCTATACAAAAAATGCCCGGCGCAATTTAAATTTTTTTTTTATTTAAAAGAGATTTTGGTGTACATTTTCTATCGAACATATCAGCATTAATGAATCAAATAATGATCAAATGATGAAATGGAGCATTATAACCTGACTGTATATCCAGATGCGCGATGTAGTCAAGCAAACTTTCGGCATGTTCCATAGATGATTCAGCCCGGACAAAGTGTGTCCAGATAACGGTGGTCTGCTGCATCCTCCAAAATCGGGGCCACAATATCACAATAGCACATGCAAATTGCATTTAGCGATTTTTAAGGCATATTTACGTGATCTGTTTGCAAGTCCTTGTACTTATATGGTGTTGATTGTGCTGCACATCTAGCTGTATACAGTTTTCATGTGTAGACGTGTGCAAAAGTCAAGTTTTGCAGTGTATTATGACATAAATGTCAGTCTGTTCCTCTCACAAAGCTATCGTATTGCTTCATAAGACTTGGAATACAGCGTAAGATTCGTATGAACTGTTTATGATACTTTTGTGGCACTTTTTGCCCTTTTTGGAGCTTGACCAGTCCAGTCCCCATTTACTTTAGTTGTATGGAATAGAGCAGTGTGGACATTCTGCCAAACTTCTCCTTCTCCTTGTGACTGAAAAATCATACAAGTATGCTGTAGCGGTTCTAGCTTGTTTGGCGCCCTGGGCGAAACCTGTTTCACCTGGGCCGGGTGGTGGGGATGGGGGGGTTGGTGGTGGTGGGTATGTGATTCTAAAGAGAACGCCCCCAAGTTGTTGACAGCCCATGTCGCCCATGCCTAAATCCGCCTCTGCGGGTATGGAACAGCTTGTATGAGCAAATGCAAATCATTTCAGTTTTGGTTGAACAATTCCTTTAATTTAAGCCACCACAGTGGCGTTCTAAAGGCAAAACGTTTTCACGGCATGCTTTAACACCGCATAATGACGCAGAACGTCTTTGCTGTAATTCCAGGGAACATTGATTAAACACTATTTAGACCCAATGAAAAGCAGCCAGTTCATTACAGTTAATGAAGACGATTGTTCTTGTCGAAATCACATTTGACAGCCTTTATGACTCTTTAAACCTGTAGATTTTTATCATAAAATCAATGCATGCATTGCATACATAAATTGAAGCCACTACACCTTTGTGAAACGACCAACAAACATGATGGATTTCCATTTTGTTCCCTTTCGGTTTGTTGTAAACATGTCAACCACATACACACATGCACTTCTACCTTTTCCTTGTGCTTCCCTGTCCTTGATCTCTGTGGATGGGAAATAAACCACTCACAGGAAATAACAGACACACACACACACACACACACACAGTCAACAGCCAATCAGATTATCAGCATGTTTTCCTGCTCTAGTAATTACCTGTGTTGTTCCCTCAAAGCTCGTTGGAAAAGCACTTGTGTTCAAAGTGAGTGCTACAAGCCAAATACTCATTTATGTTGCTTTTCATTGAAATGTCTATTCTGATTAATATAATGTCTAAAGAATTGTATTAAATTAGAAAATAATGCAGAATAGAAGCATTTTCACATAACAGACTTTTAGACTCAATCACAAATTATAAACGTGATCAGAGAACAAGATGGCGCCAAGTTGTGTGTCTGCAAGCCGTCGCTCCTTAACTATCGTGTGTACTCTTGTCCTGTGTATATGTTTTATGTCCTCCTCTGCTTGCTCACAGTTGGTATATGATTGTCATACTCTACTTACAATTATGGAACGATGGTGTCGGGGTTCTGAAGGAGAGTGGTTTTCTCATTTGCCATCCACGCTATCTGTACCGGAAGATGTTTGGCGACTGGCCGGCCGAAAGAGAAAGAAACGGCATAGCAGCAGGAGGCGTGGGAAATGAGCGGGAATCTGCATCTAACATCTAAGTAAGGAGAGACCTTGACACATTTTACTTTCATGGAGCACAGTACAGGACGGGAACTGAGGAGTTCCAATCTACAGTATGGCTATCCGGTTCCGTGTAAAGTGATGCTGCGGACCGTTACGATTAAATCACGGAAGCCGGTGTTGTATCGAATTGTGTTCCCTATCAGAATCTGTTTCCCCCTAACCCCGATAGGATATGTGCTTATGGTTATGTTAGGGTTAGGGTAGGTAGGGAAGTGTGGGTTAGGGTAGGTAGAGAAGTGTGGGTTAGGGTAGGTAGGGATGTGTGGGTTAGGGTAGGTAGGGAAGTGAGGGTTAGGGTAGGTAGGGAAGTGTGGGTTGGGATAGGTAGGGAAGTGTGGGTTAGGGTAGGTAGGGATGTGTGGGTTAGGGTAGGTAGGGAAGTGAGGGTTAGGGTAGGTAGGGAAGTGTGGTTTGGGGTAGGTAGGGAAGTGAGGGTTAGGGTAGGTAGGGAAGTGTGGGTTGGGGTAGGTAGGGAAGTGTGGGTTGGGGTAGGTAGGGAAGTGTGGGTAAGGGTAGGTAGGGAAGTGTGGGTTGGGGTAGGTAGGGAAGTGTGGGTTGGGGTAGGTAGGGAAGTGTGGGTTGGGGTAGGTAGGGAAGTGTGGGTTAAGGTTGGTAGGGAAGTGTGGGTTAGGGTATGTAGGGAAGTGTGGGTTGGGGTAGGTAGGGAAGTGTGGGTTAGGATAGGTAGGGAAGTGAGGGTTGAGGTAGGTAGGGAAGTGTGGGTTAGGGTAGGTAGGGTACGGTAGGGTAGGGAATGGTTAGGCTTAGGTTTGTGAATGGGGGAACGCATTCTGTCAGTGGAGAATTGTACCGTCAGATCCTGACAGGGAAACAGAGTTTGACACAAAACCGGACAAAGGAATAAACCTCAATAATCTACACCATGTAGAGTACAGATCTTCATCGGTGAGGACCGAAGCTAATCATTATATCACTGATGTTCCCTCAGTGACAGCAGCATTGGTCAATAATAGATCTCTTACAAATAAGACTTATATTTTAATTGAATTCTTTTTATCACCCGATCTGGATTTTTTTATTTATTGCGGAGGCTTACGGAGGCTTAACGTTGGTGATTTAAGCCCCTGTAAGACTGTAACTTTTTCAGCACCCCTATGACTGTTGGTAGAGGTGGGGGGCCTATCTGTGGTTTTAAAACTCAACATAAATGTTGATTATTACCAATTTAAGTGTATCAAGGTTTTGAGGTGCAACTGTTTATGATTGAGATACCTAGACCTGTTTGATGTATTCTTGTATATAGACCTCTAAAATATAATGCATTTTTAATACAAGAGTTTTCTGTTTTTTTATCATTGATTGTATATTTTTATGACCTTATTTTAGTTCTTGGAGATTTTAACATACATGCTTGCTGTCCCTCTAAGCCTTATGTATTCATTTAATCTTACCCGGTGTGTCACTGGCCCCACTCATCAGTATGGTCATACTCTTGATCAATTTAAAATTTAAAATGACATGGTCATGCAATCCCCCAAATCAACAAACTCATGTATGCTGCTCACGAGTTGTTACATCATCTACTTGATGTAGATTTCTCAGCTAATTTTAGTGCTCGTGTTTTAATCGGCAATATTCAGTGCCTGTCTTCTATTATTGGACCAGAAGGATTGGTTAATTTGTTTTATACTGTCTGCTCAGATATTTTGGATTGTAATGCACCTTATAAAATAAGGTGCTATTTTTTTTTCATGGAGATAATACATGGTCTCCTAGATAAGAGTGTAGAAGAGCAGAGCGCAAATGGTTAAAAGATAAGCTGCAGGTATCTGATGAGATCCTGAGAGATTTCATGTCTATGCATCAAAAAGTAGTAAAACCTGCCAGAGCCAAATATTTCTCTGATGGGATTGCACAAAATGTCCACAGTCCTCGTTTATTATTCAATACATTATACACATTTATTTTCTCCCCAATTTGGAATGCCCATTTCTCAACTATGCCACCACAAAGTCCTCGTGGTGGTTTGGTGACTCGCCTCAATCCGGGTGTGGAGGACGAGTCTCAGTTGCCTCAGCATTTTATCGCATGGCTTGATGAGTGCGTTACCGCAGAGACGTGGCGCATGTGGAGGCTTCACGCTATTCTCTGTGCCATCAACGCACAACTCACAACTCACCACGTGCCCCACCGAGAGCAAGAAACACATTATAGCGACCACAGGGATGTTACCCCATGTGACTCTACCCACCCTAGCAACCAGGCCAATTGGTTGCTTAGGAGACCTGGCTGGAGTCACTCAGCATGCCCTGGATTCAAACTCTTGACTCAGGTGTGGTAGTCACCATCAATACTCGCTGAGCTATCCAGGACCCTTGTAAACTCCTTTTTAAAACCTATGGGTACAGGTTGTCTTGAACCATCTATTGATACCTGTGAAAAGTAAAAAAAAAAAAAATGCTATTTATCTGGTTCATTTAGTGAATTTGAACCAGTATCACTTTCCCATATTAAAGATGGTATGACCAACTTGAAAACGACTTTCTCTTCCAGTGATGAGGTTCCTCTCAAGTTTTTTATTGAGCTGATTGATGTCATTGGTCCTAGTGTTTTGTTGATTTTAAATAGTAGTATGATAAATGGCTTTGTTCCATCAAGTTTTAAGCCTGCAGTGGTTCAGCCCCTTATTAAAATGCTGAATCTAACCCTGTGGACCTAAACAATTTTCGCCTATTTCTAAACTACCATTTCTATCCAAGATACTGGAAAAGATGGTTTATAGTCAGCTTACTTCATTTTAAAGAATAATATGGTCTTGGATATATTTCTCTCAGGTTTTAGAGCTCGTCATAGTACAGAATCGGCTCTTCTAAGGTTGTAAAAGATCTGTTATTAGGAGTGGACTCTGGTAATTCTGTTGGCTTAGTCCTGTTAGACCTCAGTTCCGCATTTGATACGACTGATCACGATTTACTTATTGAGCGGCTAAGACTCTGTGCTGGCATTCGGGGTATGGCTCTAAAGTGGTCTACATCCTATCCAGAAAGCTTTCAGTTAAAATGGGGGGGGGGGGGGGGGGGGGTACCTCAGGGATCTATTTTGGGATTGGTGTTATTTTCTTTATATATGCTTCCCCTTGGCTCAATTTTTATAAAGCATGGCTTTTGTATCATTAAAGCCTGGAAATGACCATCCATCCATCTTCAACTGCTTATTTGATGTTGGGTTGCAGGGCAGCAGCAGCTCCAGCAGGGGGCCCCAAACTTCCCTATCCCGAGCCACATTAACCAGCTCTGACTGGGGGACCCTGAGGCGTTTCCAGGCTAGTGTGGAGATGTAATCTCTCCACCTAGTCCTGGGTCTTCCCCGAGGCCTCCTCCCAGCTGGATGTGCCTGAAACACCTCCCTAGGGAGACGCCCAGGGGGCATTCTTACCAGATGCCCAAACCACCTCAACTGACTCCTTTCTACTCCGAGCTCCTCATGGATGACTGAGCTCCTCACCCTATCTTTAAGGAAACCCATTTCGGCCGCTTGTACTCGCAACCCTAGTTCTTTCGCTCATGACGCAGCCTTCATGACCATAGGTGAGGGTAGGAACGAAAATTGACCGGTAGATCGAAAGCTTTGCCTTCCGACTCTGCTCTCTATTCGTGACAACGGTGCGACAGAGTTAATGCAACGCAGCCCCGATTCTCTGGCCAACCTCATGCTCCATCGTCCCCTCACTCGTGAACAAGACCCTTGAGGTACTTCATCTCCTTCACTTGGGGCAATACCTCCTTCCCTACCAGAGTACGCACTCCATTGGTTTCCTGCTGAGAACCATGGCCTGGAAATGACCTGTCTGTTAAATCACTTTATGAATGCCTGGAGGATGTAAAATGCTCGATGAATAAAAGCTTTCTCCAGTTAATTGATAAAAAGATCATTAATTTTGGCCCAATTGGCTGTGTGAAGACATTGAAGGACAGTTTAGGGCCCCTATCATCTAATGCGAACAATTTTGTTAAAATCCTGGGTGTTATTTTTGACACAGATCTTAAATTTGACAGACAGATCAACTATTGCCAAACTTAAATCTGTACATTAATTTAATGATCTAGAGAAAGTGATTCATGCTTTTGTATCATCATGCCTTGATTATTGTAATGCCTTGTATTTAGGAGTAAATCAGGCTAGTCTTTCACGTCTGCAGCTGGTTCAATATGCTGCGGCTAGACTGTTGACTAATACCAGGAAGAGGGTCCATGTTACCCCCATTTTAGCTTCCCTTCATTGATTACGTATAAAGCAAAGAATAGAATATATGGAATATAATTGTACTCAGAGACCTCTCAGATCAAATAATCAGCTGCTTCTTGATATCCCTCGGTCATGCCTAAAATGTAAATGGAATCGTGCCTTTGCTATTGCCGCTCCAAGGCTGTGGAATGGGTTGCCACTCTTCGTTAGGTCCTCAACCTCTGTCTACATGTTTAAAACCTGTCTGAAGACACACATGCTCTCTGTAGCTTATGAAACATTTTCATGGTTTTATATTTGCTGAAGGAAACATTTGTGACATTGGATTTGTATTGTATAGATTTGTATCTGTTTTGTATATGGTGTACATTACCTAATTTTATCCTTTTAATTGTACAGCACTAGTTGGTACACTCAACAGTTTTTAGAGTGCTTTATAAATAAACTTGAAATTAATTGCATTATATTTACTGCATTATGTTCTGAACATGTATGTCAGAATGGAATCACCTCTATTCAAACCAGAGCACATGAGTCTCATGAATATGTAATGAGATGTAGATTCAGACGTATATGGGAGGGCACATGTTAATTAGTTAATTAGCCGGTTTCATTTAATTTAATGTGTGGTTTGATGAAGAGAACACACAGCCTTCAGTCAGTCCTAGTTTATCACTTTGTTTCTTTTTTCCTGTCGGAATTTTATATATTTCGCTTTGGAACTTTAATCAATGGATAAACATTCTAAATTCCGAAATCTATTGTCTTCAAATGCAACAATGGATTGGAAAACATTAAACACAAACAAATCCTGTTGACTTTCATTTTCTCAGCTGTTGAAATGTTGACTAATGATGTTTGGAGTTTGAAATGCGTTCATATCATCTCGCAGTTGATAATTAAACTCACTGATGGCCAAAGTAATGAGCATTCATGCTAATTTCATTCATTTGCAAACCTGTTCAGCACCATATCGGCATTAATACCACATTTACATCCCAGAGGAAATTCTCAGGACTGCTTTCTGTGTTATCCAACAATTAATTGTGATGGTGTTTATAAATGTGTAATTATTGGTTCTTTAAAGGGCCACACACGCACGCACAGAGCATAATGTAAAATATTCTTATATTCTGAAAGAAAGACATTAATATGCATTATGTATACTGTGAGAATATTAATTTCCTGTGTGCATTGAACTGTATTCACCAAAATATGCAGTATATAACCATAAGACACTACGCTGAATACTTAATGCCACAATACAATGAGTTCAACTTGACGTTTAATTAAAAATTTTATAAATAAACTACAAATATCAACTGTAATCTTATTTTTCATTCATTATTTGATCAGACTGCCATTCATAACAAAATTGGATTAAAAGATTACAAATATCATCATATGTCATAACAACATATGTACTATGTTTTAAAAGTTTATCTTTGCATACTACACTTTAATAGCATGCAGTGCACAGTATATATCGTGCAGTATGTATATACTATTGCATATGTGCTGTATGTCTCAATTCAAGCTTTACAGACTTTATCTGGTGCATGACAGAGATTCACCCTTATGTCTGCATACTCACCCTGTGGAGTGTGAAACTGGGTAAAGGACAATCTGAAAGGTTTGATTCATGAGTGTATCTCTCATGTCCTCTCGCTCTGCGCTACAACTCGAGACTGAAGAGGAAAATCCACCTCGGCTCCCATAGCAGCGTGTACGAAGCAGGCAGGGTGTCCTATTTAAGATTCAGGGTCACTTTATGTGGCTCGGGGCACTGACTGAACTGAACACGACAGCAGAACTGATCAAGAATCAGTTCAGCGGCGGCTCTAGAATCCAGTTTTAATAGCTGAGAATGTTCAAGACACCGTTTACAACTTGTATAAAGATATAGTTCACCCAAAAATTTATTTATTTAATTACCGGCCTTCATGCGATTCGAAAACCCGTTTGACTCGTGCCATACCCACACTAACCCATTTCATCAGTTCTGCTGCTGAAATCAATCTGTGCTTACCGAAATTCAATGCACTGCCCATGTTGGCCAAAACTGGAGGTGATGTTGAACTTCTTTAAAAGTGAGTTTTGGTTTTAGTTGTTTACTAGATGGGTAAAGTTTGTAAAGAGAAACTCTTGATGTTGGCTTGACAAAGTCTTGTCTGAAAATGTTGACTAGTTTTAAAGGGTTGAAGTTTGATGGTTTTACAGACGTTAAAATAAGGCAAACTGCCAGCCAGTCAGCTAGCTAGATAGCAAAGACTATTAGCATAGATGGGCCACTTCTATTAAAATGATTGGGTGAAATTGGAACGGTCAGCGGATGTAGAAAGGAAGTCCCGTCTCACAGTTAAAGAGCCAATCACCTTTTAGATACAGACATGGCCTGTCAATCAACAATGAAAGGCCTTATGAAACTCGAGAGTTCATGGCAAACTTGCCGCAAATTCGCTACTGATTAGCAAATGAGCTTTGCGGCAAACTTGCGGCAAATTGGCCATCGTTGCCAAAGGTTTTCCGGAGGTTTGGTACTACCGACAAAGAGCTGCAAACTTTTGGCATAAATTTGCGGCAAATCTAAAGCTCACTTGCATGTGACAATATCGAGCGGCAAATTTGTTGTAAAGTTTGCATTTGTAGTTTTTTTGTCAGGAGCATATGCACTAGCTATGATTGCGTTTGTTAGCGTTAATTAAGGTAAAGAAGCACAATTTATGATACGAGTGTTGTCAGATTTTACTGCTGTTTTGAAAATGTTCTTTGATCGTAATCTTGACCAACGGTTTTGGATATTTCGGTCTTTCTCCATTCAAGCATATAGGAACTGCTCTTATTCACCAAATGCACCAGAGAAATTAGCGCGCAGCCATGTTGAAAATGTTGTCCCTGATCTTCCGTTCTAGCGGTTCTATATAGATATCTATGGTGTTGATATCAAAGTGTAATTAGCTATCGGAGGGGATTTACAGGTTACTGAGTTATCGAGCTATAATGAGTATTTGAAAGTGTTCAGGGGACGTCATAACTGGAAGCAGAGCGGGGAGAATTTAAAACACGAGTACTTCATTCATAAAAACACGAGATCCCACCTTCAAGCTGTGGATGTGCTGATATGCCTCTTTGCTCATGAAACTCCAAGAGACAACACAAAGTCATTAAAGATATCTCGTATGACACCTCTGACCATCTTCTCACGTCATTCACCCATCGCGTTATAATTATGGTAAGCAGATTTTGAGCGTTAAACCGGGAAGGGGAAGGGTGCAACTGTATTTATACACACAAACACACTCACTCACACACACACACACACACACAAACACACACACACACACAAACACACTCGCACACAAACACACTCACACACTCGCACACAAACACACTCACACACACAAACACACTCACACACTCGCACACAAACACACTCACACACTCGCACACAAACACACTCACACACACACACACACACACACACACACACAAACACACTCACACACACAAACACACTCACACACAAACACACTCACACACAAACACACTCACACACAAACACACACTCGCACACACACACACACACACTCGCACACACACAAACACACTCACACACACACACACTCACAAACACACTCACACACAAACACACACACACACAAACACACACACACACAAACGCACTCACACACACAAACGCACTCACACACACACAAACGCACTCACACACACAAACGCACTCACACACACACAAACACACTCACACACACAAACACACACAAACACACTCACACACTCGCACACACACACACACACAAACACACAAACACACAAACACTCACACACACAGAAACACACTCACACACAATCGCACGCACGCACACACGCACACTCACACACTCGCACACAAACACACTCGCACACTCACACACTTGTTTTCTATTATATAAGTATTATTAGCGCTTCATTGCATGCCCATTTGTTGGATCTGGAATTATTTTTCCCTATTAATTTTTCCATAGTGATTTAATAAAATCCTTCATAAAAGAGTTGTAAGCCACGGTTTACGGTATATTCCTCAGTTGAAAGCGGAGGGCCGCGTATTAAGTGCCACTCGATCATTGCTATTAATCCACAGTTTATTAGTTAAAACAGATTGTGTTTGTTCATTATTTTAACTTGGATGAAGATCAAACCAGATTTTAAGAGACATTTATTCATAAAGGCAGGTGATTCCGAAGGGTTCATATACTTTTTCTTGCCACTGTATTTACTTTTAAGCTAGTGAATTAATTAATATACTAACTTGTTCAATGCAGAAAGCACTTAATCTTTTCTGCTATATGTTCTTCACCACTAACTACTTTTTTAATTACAGTATGTCATTCACAAGCGTTTGTGTACAGTCGCATGCTGATGATGTCATGTGTGAGTGTGAAGGATCTCTGTCTCACGTCATACATAAGAAAATACAGTGTGAATGTTTCAGAGTTTTTCACATTTATCTCTTGGGTTAGTAACATGCCCCAGTTTAACACAGGACTGAATTCTCCTCTATAAGAGACCGGGAAGACACCCAATCTCTCTCTATCTCTCTCTCCCTCTCTCTCTATCTCTCTCTCCCTCTCTCTCTGACTCTCTCTCTCCCTCTCTCTCTGACTCTCTCTCTATCTCTCTCTCCCTCTCTCTCTGACTCTCTCTCTCCCTCTCTCTCTGACTCTCTCTCTCCCTCTCTCTCTGACTCTCTCTCCCTCTCTCTCTGACTCTCTCTCTATCTCTCTCTCTCTCTCTCTCTCTCTCTCCCTATATCTCTCTTTCTTCTAGTATTTTTTTATTCATTTATCTGCCACTTGTGAAGTGTGATAAGGAGGTGTGTGTGTGTGTGTGTTTGTGTGTGTCTGCGTGTGTGTGTGTGTGTCTGCGTGTGTGTGTGTGTGCGTGTGTTTAGTGCATGGTAGTTTAAGAGTTGATATGTAGGTTTGCTCCTCTGAGGCGCAGACATGCATTACACAAGCCCAGATTCAGTGTGTGTGTGTGTGTGTGTGTGTGTGTGTGTGTGTGTGAAACAGTGTTTACTCTTGAGAAATCTATCTTTATTCATTATTAGGGACACAGTGAAGGTCATAAAATACAGAAGCAATATAGATCACTCTACTGTACCTGAATTAATGAGTCACACACACAGATTCAGATTGTGAACAGTATATGGATGTGATCAAACAATAGGAGACACACAATACACACAAATGAGTTTACGGTTGACAGTAAGCGTATAGAGATATAAAATGAATGTGGATAGAATAGCACGGACCATTTGATCTTGGGAGAATTTGATTAGAAAGATTATAGACTGTTGACTGCAGACTTTGAGACATTAAGAGACACGTTTGAGTTTGAAAAACATCCGAGAAGCCGGAGACTTCAGCAAAAGTTCTCCTAAGCACTCCACAAATCGCTTCACGATGTGTCAGGACCTGAAAACAGCGGCTGAAATATGGATGTCTGGAGGATTGGTATCACGTCAATACAACATTCAGTCCATAAAACATGAGTATATGTCATGTATTAAAGATGATGTGGCAGCTTGCCCTGGGTACAGTAGCAAACAGACTTCTCACAGTATTCAGAGACCATCGACCTGACGCTATGCAACAATTGGCTGTATTTCAAAACCTGGAGAGCTGCCTACCCGGACAGCATTTTTGGATGGGCTATTATAGGGCACAACATTGCCTGCCCATTTGTTGGATCTGGAAGTATTTTTTCCATAGGGAAAACCCTTCACCAAACAGCTTCATTGCAAACTTTGATTTGGAGCTAAAAGTATTTGAAATCAAACAAAAAGACAAAGGTATAAGATGAATTATGCATTGCTAATGACGTAATTGAATTATAAACAATGAAAAAATATTCAGCTATTGAGTTAAAGTTGTAAATTATGAGTATAGTAACAATATAGATTATTGTATTGCATAAAATAGTAGTTTGAGTGAGTAGGGGAGTGATTTGATTGCGTCACTCACCGTGTGCAGTCACTGGAGTGGGCGGGCGCTGCAGAGCTGTTTTGGCACACTTTGTTGACAGCGATTCTCTGATTGGTGGATCTTCCTCAGCAGGATCATGTATCATGGGTAGTGTAGTTCTTTAGCATAAATTCCACTATTGCACACAATTTAAAAAAATGAAATGATGAAAAATGGAAATGCAGACCGATGGCTTCAGCAGAAGCATATACCATTGATTAACAATGTTAGAGCACATTACTTGTAATCAGGAGGTTGCTGGTTCGATCCCCACATCCACCACCATTGTGTCCTTGAGTAAGGCACTTAACTCCAGGTTGCTCCGGGGGGATTGTCCCTGTAATAAGTGCACTGTAAGTCGCTTTGAATAAAAGCGTCTGCCAAATGCATAAATGTAAGTGTAAATGTAGTCCTTATCGTCTGAGGGCATACGATAATGTCAAACCTCATCGGTCCTTGCATGACATTATTTTGTGTTCCACAGGAGAAAATCAAATAGGTTTGGAACAACAAACTTGAGTAAATGATGACATAATTATTTCTTTAACAAGCAGCACTAATGAAAAAAAAAAATGCTTTTAACGTATAAAGTTTTACCCAGCTCATACTGTTGATCGTGAGAGTGAAGGATCTTGGAAGTCTTCAGTGAGCAGATGTTCACTCTTGGCTTCTTTCATGAAGAAACAGATGCCCTCGAACTCAAATCACCTTGAGGACGTTCACACTTCCTCCTTTACCTTCCTGTCTACACAGAAAGCGTGTGTGTGTGTGTGTGTGTGTGTGTGTGTGTGTGTGTGTGTGTGTGTGTATAGTTGAGAAGGGCACCACTCACAGCTATACCTAATTGCTTGACCTAATTATAGCTGTGACAAAAGGTATCTCGGAAAGAAGCAGAGAAAGCTAGAGAGAGGCAGAGATGTTTCATTCTTCTATAATGGACAGACAATAGTGTTTATTTGAAGTGCAGAGGGATGTCAACTAAAATGGACCCAATTTACTTTTTAAAGGAACAGTACACCCAAAAATATAATACAAAAAGAATATCCTGTTCACTCTTTTCCATGTAATGATGTGAATGGGGACTGATGCTGTGAAGCTCCAACATGACCAAAAAAAGCACAATTCAACTGCCAGTTGAGGATGATTTACTTCTAGCTGTGTCAAATATTGAACCATGGATTTGCGCAATGTGACTCAACTGTCACACTGAATACGGTAAGTGAAGATTGGTTTGTGGTGGTGGTGAGCGCATGTCCAGGCTTCAAACGATGGCCGGCACTATGATGCATTCTTTGGTGGGCACTTGTATGTTTGGGGGCCAACATTGATTGTTTCACCGTCAGTCCGGGGGGGGGGGGGGGGGGGGGTGGGGTTTGTGTGGACAGTCCTTTGATCGTTTAGCTGTAAGTCAGGATGGGGCATCAGAAGTTTCTGGGGGGGGCATTCGAGGCAAATCTAGGGGGGCAATGTACCCAAAGACCAGGCCATGCTTAAAATCCCTGTTGTAATGAACAAATTGCCACCATTATGACATCATCACTGGCAATCTAATCATAGTCAAACCAACCCTCATTTAAGACCTCATCAACATTCTTGACTGACAGACATGCAGTGTTGGGTGTAATCTAATTACAAAGTAATTTATTATTGTAGTCTAATTACTTTCCAGCCCAAAAGTAGTGTGATGCATTACATTTACAATTCCTGTAATCAGATTACAGTTACTTTTAAGTACGTTATGGTTATGCTTATTTCTAATATGTTATTTATGTAGAATACATTAATTGCGGCCCCTTAACGAGTCATTGTGAAGGAGAAATGTGCGGTGGCGAATGTATGACTTGTGTGTAACAAAGAACAAGGAAGAAATATACATATTATTTTAATATAGTTTATTTATTTATTTTTATCCCCTTTTCTCCCCAATTTGGAACGGTCAATTCGCACTACTTAGTAGGTCCTCGTGGTGGCGCGGATACTCACATCAATCCGGGTGGCGAAGGACGAGTCCCAGTTGCCTCCGCTTCTGAGACCATCAATCCGCGCATCTGATCACGTGACTCGTTGTGCATGACGCCGCGGAGACTCACAGCATGTGGAGACTCATGCTACTCTCCACGATCCACACACAACTCACCACACGCCCCATTGAGAGAACCACTAATCACCACCACGAGGAGGTTACCCCATGTGACTCTACCCTCCCTAGCAACCGGGACAATTTGGTTGCTTAGGAGACCTGGTTGGAGTCACTCAGCACGCCCTGGATTCAAACTCACGACTCCAGGGGTGATAGTCAGTGTCAATACTCGCTGTATAATAATATATTTTAATTATACTTTTTATTCTGCAGACATAATGAATAAGACCGGATCAATGATTATCCAAAGAAAATGACAATACGCACACACACATATACAACCCCCCCCCCCCCAAAAAAAAAAATCAGTGCCATTATTGATATTTTGTTCTGTGGAACGCTGAACATTTAAAACTTTTTAGGTTGACGTCAGAGGAAAAAGAAAATGGATAAACCGAACAGTCGTCAGAGTTACACATGAAACATTATCAATGAAAGAGCAGAATACTGTGATTATGCTCTGTCCAGCTGATTTATGATTGTTATTTTTGCACTGTTTTTTTCTTGTCTCAATAGACTTAATATAAAGCACACAAGTCATATGGACTACTTTAATGGTGCTTTTAAGGTGCATTTTTGTCTTTTTGGGAAGTGCTTGATGGGTCCTGGTCACTGTATTCTTTTCTTATATGGAAAATAGCAGCATGAACATTCAGCTGAGCTTCTACTTTTGTTTTCCAGAGAAGAAATTTGGCTTTGGAGCAACATGAGGGTGAGATAATGATGACAGAACTCTCATGTTTGAGTTAACTATACCTTACGTAAAATGGAAAGACAGAATTCCCTGTGGAGTCTAGGTCAAGTGAGCGATGTTTGTAAGTTTTCCTGCAGACGTCGGAAGCGGTGAGCTCTGTTGCATGTAAACAAGTCGTAAATCAACTCTGCTTTCAAAAGGCAAGAGCAGTGATGTTTCTCTAATAATTGTAAGCTTTTTACTTACCTACACAATTTTGCATCTACAGTTTTTCTCATTTTCTGCAAGCTTTTGCTCACCGTTTGACCCCTGGGAAAGATGCTAGTGGTGTTGTGCGGCAATCTTCAAACCCGTAGAGTCCATTTATTCATGGCTTTTATTTAAATGATCTTTGTTTAAAGACTCCCGGTAAGTCTCAACCCTGTCAGCACAACTACACTGGGCTATTTTCTTTATGTTAAAATGTTGTAATATTGCATTTATTCCTACAGTACAGTATGTCCTTAATACAACAGATTTGAGGTATAATTAACATTATAAAAACCCATTTTCCTGATGTAGAAACACTGTCCCGAATTAGTTACTGTATATTGAAGTAAACTGAGTATTGTATTGGCCTGGTTGTATTTTGGTCATTAGAATATCTTCTATAAAAAATTATCACCACTATTTTTTTTTTTTTAAATGTACACAAAACATTATAATCTAAATAAAATGCTCCACAAACATTTGATCAATCTGCACTTCATACCACATAAAAAGATACACAAGTAAAGAAAAGTTGCTTCCTTCTGCTCTGACAATGTTCCCCAACTCTGAGCTTTGGTTTTTCCAGCAGGACAATGCTCCACGCCACACAGTCAGGTCAATCAATGGATGGAGGAGCACCGGATCAAGACCCTGTCTTGACCAGCCCAATCTCCAGATCTGAACCCCATTGAACACCTCTGGAATGTGATCAGGAGGAAGATGGATGGCCTCAAGTCGTCAAACAAAGTCGAGCTGCTTGAATTGTTGCGGCAGGAGTGGCATAAAGTCGCCCAACAGCAAAGTGAAAGACTGGCAGAGAGCATGCCAAGACACATGAAAATCAGACAATATCAAAAATATATATATGACAATATTTTTATTTGGAATTTGGGAGAAATGCTGTCAGTACTTTATAGAATAAATCAAACATTTTCATTTTGCTCAAACACACACCTATAAATGGTAAATCCAGAGAAACTGATAATTTTGCAGCCATCTCTTAATTTTGTACTGTATATACAGTGGAAGTCAGAAGTTTACATACACTCAGGTTGAAGTCATTAAAACTATTTTTTTAACCGCTCCACATTTAATATTAGTAAACTATAGTTTTGGCAAGTCGTTTAGGACATCTACTTTGTATATGACACGAGTAATTTTTCCAACAATTGTTTACAGACCGATTGTGTCACTTTTAATTGACTATAATCACAATTTCACTGTGTCTGATGTTTACATACACTACTATATACATACTATACACTACATACATTAACTGCGCCTTTAAGCAGCTTGGAAAATTCCAGAAAATTATGTCAAACCTTAAGACAATTAGCTAATTAGCTTCTCATAGGAGGTGCACTGAATTGGAGGTGTACCTGTGGATGTAGTTTAAGGCATACCTTCAAACTCAGAGCCTCTTTGCTTGACATCATATTAAAAATAACAGAAATCAGCCAAGAGGTCTGAAAGACAATTGTGGACCTCCACAAGTCTGGTTCATCCTTGGGAGCAATTTCAAAATGCCTGAAGTTAGCATGTTCATCTGAGCAAACAATAGCACACAAGTATAAACACTATGTGACCACACAGCCATCATACCGCTCAGGAAGGAGACATATTCTGTCTCCTAGAGATGAACGTAGTTTGGTGAGAAAAGTTCAAATGAATCCCAGAACAACAGCAAAGGACATTGTGAAGATGCTGGAGGAAACAGGTGGACAAGTATCTATATCCACAGCAAAACAAGTCCTATATGGACATAACCTGAAAGGCTGCTCAGCAAGGAAGAAGCCGCTGCTCCAAAACTGCTATAAAAAATCCAGACTACAGTTTGCAAGTGCACATGGGGACAAATATCTTACTTTTTGGAGAAATGTCCTCTGGTCTGATTAAATAAAAAATGAACTGTTTGGCCATAATGACCTTCGATATGTTTGGAGGTAAAAGGGGAGGCTTGCGAGCTGAAGAACACCATCCCAACCGTGAAGCATGGGGGTGCAGCATCATGTTGTGGGGGGGTGTTTGCTGCAGGAGGGACTGGTGCACTTCACAAAATAGATGACATCATGAGTAAAGAAAATTATGTGGATATATTGAAGCAACATCTCAAGACATCAGCCAGGAAGATAAATATCATCGCAAATGGGTCTTCCAAATAGACAATGACCCCAAGCATACCTCCAAAGTTGTGACAAAATGGCTTTAGGACAAAAAAAAATCCCAAAGTTCAATTCCAACACTTCAACAGATAATTCCCTTAATAAAAAACATAATTTTACTACCACAGTATCCATAGTTTAATCATGGAATTTGTTGTAAAAATCACAGTAACCCAATATCAACATGGTTACTGTCATGGTTACAATATTTAGTAAAATCTTGTTTACTATATTGAAACTACAGTACTACTATTGTAAAATCATTGGTTTATTGTATCATAACCATGATTTCTACTAAGAAAACCATGATGACAGCAGTCATTGTTATTACTGTAATGGTTACTACAGTATAACTGTTGTAAAACCATGCATAATTTTCATTAGGGTCCTTAACTAAAAAACCCTTTTCTCTTATTACTTCATCAACATTTTAATGTAATACCTGCACTATTAGATGCATAACAAATAAAGTGCATTTTAAACTCAACATATATTCAACATTCGGAAGCTGTAGCCTGCATCACTATTGAAGGAATAACCTATTAAAATGGATATGAGAAAGGACGTTGTGACGTGGCTCGAATGTTTTAATCATATGCTGACATCCCACATCGTCATGAACGGAGAAGGGCAACATATCGTTGGCAATGAACAGCCCAAGCGCTTTAGTTCTTGTTTCATATCTTTTAGAATTAGCACTGAACGCTTGCTTAAAAACAGAAGGGAGTTTCGGCAGTTTCGGCAGTTTCGGCTCACCTGCGGCTCTTTCCCTGGGTGGTGTCGGTATAAATTATTAATTATATTGGTGTATTACCAGTATACAACACTCGCCTCGAGCGATGTCTGCAAATGGTGCCTGTTCTGTAAACCTATTTAACCATCGCTGTTGTAGCCTAATTGACTGCAAAAAGAAAATGTTTCCAGACTGGCGACTTGAGTAACGCAGGGGGCTTCTCTGTCAGAGGTTTGTTTTCTCTGCTTGCCATTTTCAACTACACACAAGCATGCAGAACTGTGATGTCATCAAGTTGACCCACGTGAAAAACAGGTGGAGCGGATCCATTTACAGATCCATTCAGGTGTATTAGCGGAGGATGTAACTGCACATGTCATTTGACTCTGTTTTCTTTGCCAAACCTTATGCTCCAGATGTGTCATTAAACTTGGGGTGAACCACGGTGCCAATGCTTACCGAACCATGGGTGGCGAACCATACGGTTCGGTTATTTACTGGGAACCATTAGACCCCTAATAAATATATATATATATATATATATATATATATTATTAAATTGTATATTTTTAGAATTTTTTTTAAATGTTATACAGCAGTATAACTCATAACTAAATTGCAACCAAAATGCAACGTTGTGCAATGTTATAATTTTTTCCATTAATCACCCACTGAACCCCAATTGCCCAAGTAGTTATAGTTGCAGGCCGGAGACCTCCAAATGAATGCGGGGTTACTCTAAAAGGGGGTTGTGCCAACTCCAACTCCACTTCCACTCATGGTTAAGGTTAGGGAAAGGGTTAGGTTAGGTGCTCCCTATATCTTTAATGGCGATTTGGAGCTCACGCCCCTTTTTGGAGCAATGCCTGCAGCTATACCCTTCTCCAATCGCCCACTGAATATTCCTCCACTTTTGCTTCAGCTTTACTCATTAACATGCTAATGAACTGAACTCTGAGCCACATCTCAGGTAGTGTATGAATAGCCTTCATAAAAATCCATCTTCATGGACTCATGAAGTATGTATGATCCATTTTATAATGGATAAATGGCGCGTGAGTTGTGTTGTATGTCTGCATCACTATGGATAAATGCAGTCTAAATGCAGCTCATTGAAATGCGTGAGAGTAAAGGCCATCGGTTAATATATGTAGCCGCACTCGCCAAAGAAAATGAGAAAATGAGTGGCTGATAGAATTACATCCTCCCTTTTAATTTCTTCTGCGGCCCTAGAGAGTCCGCTTTAATTTGATGCCAATCAGATATTAAAATGAATATTTTCCACACAATTCATTAAATTATTTCATGTCTCTCCAAGTTCTGTTTGTCGATCCGATTAATCTTTATTTTGCCATCCTCTTAATGTATTTAAAAGTTTTGAGCCAAGACTTTAATTGACAAACTTTCTGACTGCAATGAATTTGTGTTTATTATCTTAAAGGATTATAAATGTAGAATTATAAATGTAGAGCCCCTCTCTGAATAGTGATTGATATGTTTTGGTAAAGCTCAAACGAAAACACAGAATTATGACACAGTTAAACTAGCGCCTGCAGACGTTCCGTCCTGTGCAGATTTCACTCTGTAGGAACTAAATGAACACATTTATACAGTGCAAGCTTTAGCGTGGTGTTGGTCATAAGGCCATTTCACTCATGTCAGTATTCCCCAATGAATTAAACTCTAAGGAGTGAAGCCTTAAGATTCAGCATTGCACACAGGTCAAGTAATGTGGTGCTGCTAAAAGTTCAAACAATTGATCTGAAGAAAAAAATAAATAAATTTTTTTTAAGAACTTTTCAAAATGCAGCCAATAATTACCAGACAATTCGCATAGCATCAAAAATCAAAACAGGAAATATTTTGTTTGCTCTAGTTGTACCTTTGCTTTCATTTGGCTGTTTTCATTTTCATTTGCTTTTGTTTTTTGTCTGCTTTTGAACCTCTTTCCTTTGCTTTTGTTTTGTCTGCTTTTGAACCTCTTTCCTTTGCTTTTGTTTTGTCTGCTTTTGTTACCTCTTTCGTTTGCTTTTGTTTTTTGTCTGCTTTTGTTATCTCTTTTGTTTGCTTTTGTTTTTGTCTGCTTTTGTTACCTCTTTCATTTGCTTTTGTTTTTTGTCTGCTTTTGTTATCTCTTTTGTTTGCTTTTGTTTTTGTCTGCTTTTGTTACCTCTTTCATTTGCTTTTGTTTTTTGTCTGCTTTTGTTACCACTTTCGTTTGCTTTTGTTTTTGTCTGCTTTTGTTACCTCTTTAGTTTGCTTTTGTTTTTTGTCTGCTTTTGTTACCTCTTTCATTTGCTTTTGTTGTTTATGTCTGCTTTTGTTACCTCTTTCACTTGCTTTTGTTTTTGTCTGCTTTTGTTACCTCTTTCATTTGCTTTTGTTTTTGTCTGCTTTTGTTACCTCTTTCATTTGCTTTTGTTTTTTGTCTGCTTTTGTTACCTCTTTCATTTGCTTTTGTTTTTTGTCTGCTTTTGTTACCTCTTTCATTTGCTTTTGTTTTTGTCTGCTTTTGTTACCTCTTTAATTTGCTTTTGTTTTTGTCTGCTTTTGTTACCTCTTTCATTTGCTTTTGTTACCTCTTTAGTTTGCTTTTGTTTTTTATCTGCTTTTGTTACCTCTTTCATTTGCTTTTGTTACCTCTTTCATTTGCTTTTGTTTTTTGTCTGCTTTTGTTACCTCTTTCATTTGCTTTTGTTGTTTATGTCTGCTTTTGTTACCTCTTTCATTTGCTTTTGTTTTTGTCTGCTTTTGTTACCTCTTTCATTTGCTTTTGTTTTTGTCTGCTTTTGTTACCTCTTTCATTTGCTTTTGTTGTTTATGTCTGATTTTGTTACCTCTTTCATTTGCTTTTGTTGTTTGTCTGCTTTTGAACCTCTTTCATTTGCTTTTGTTGTTTTTGTCTGCTTTTGTTACCTCTTTCATTTGCTTTTGTTTTTTGTCTGCTTTTGTTTCCTCTTTCATTTGCTTTTGTTTTTTGTCTGCTTTTGTTACCCCTTTCATTTGCTTTTGTTTTTTGTCTGCTTTTGTTACCTCTTTCATTTGCTTTTGTTTTTGTCTGCTTTTGTTACCTCTTTAGTTTGCTTTTGTTTTTGTCTGCTTTTGTTACCTCTTTCATTTGCTTTTGTTACCTCTTTAGTTTGCTTTTGTTTTTTATCTGCTTTTGTTACCTCTTTCATTTGCTTTTGTTACCTCTTTCATTTGCTTTTGTTTTTTGTCTGCTTTTGTTACCTCTTTCATTTGCTTTTGTTGTTTATGTCTGCTTTTGTTACCTCTTTCATTTGCTTTTGTTTTTGTCTGCTTTTGTTACCTCTTTAGTTTGCTTTTGTTTTTGTCTGCTTTTGTTACCTCTTTCATTTGCTTTTGTTGTTTATGTCTGATTTTGTTACCTCTTTCATTTGCTTTTGTTGTTTGTCTGCTTTTGAACCTCTTTCATTTGCTTTTGTTGTTTTTGTCTGCTTTTGTTACCTCTTTCATTTGCTTTTGTTTTTTGTCTGCTTTTGTTTCCTCTTTCATTTGCTTTTGTTTTTGTCTGCTTTTGTTACCTCTTTCATTTGCTTTTGTTTGCTTTTGTTACCTCTTTCATTTGCTTTTGTTTTTGTCTGCTTTTGTTACCTCTTTCATTTGCTTTTGTTTTTGTCTGCTTTTGTTACCTCTTTCATTTGCTTTTGTCTGCTTTTGAACCTCTTTCCTTTGCTTTTGTTTTTTGTCTGCTTTTGTTACCTCTTTCGTTTGCTTTTGTTTTTTGTCTACTTTTGTTACCTCTTTCCTTTGCTTTTGTTTTTTGTCTGCCTTTGTTACCTCTTTCCTTTGCTTTTGTTTTGTCTGCTTTTGTTGCCTCTTTTATTTGTTTTTGTTTGTTTTAGTTTTTTGTCTGCTTTTGTTACCTATTTCGTTTGCTTTTGTTTTTGTCTGATTTTATTACCTCTTTCATTTGCTTTTGTTTATAGGGTGCTTTTGTTTCCGTTTTCTTTTGCTTACGCTACTTAGTAAAAATCTCTTGCCATTTTTGTTTGTAATATAAATCAAAAGGTCTATGATCGATCCATTGGCTGAGGCAAGAATCCATTTAGAGATGTGATATCTGTCCTTCTACTGAATTCTTCACCTTCAGCTGTTGTTTCAATCTCCTAGTCTATTCTATTCTTCGACCTCCATCCATTCTAATAAATCTGTCGAAGAGATCTCAAAACACAGGTCAGAAGAGGTCATCAAACCACATAATTATATTTCTTAAAGGTAATTTTCTCCCCTGAGAATCAAGGTTATTATAGGTTTGGGTTTTAAAATTAGTTTTAATTTTGATTTATTTAGATTAGTTTCAGTTATTTTACCAACTGTCTTTGTTAGTTTTAGTTTTCATTTTTATTTTGGTCTATCAATATATTTTATGTTTTTATTTTTATTCCTATAAAAATGGATTCCTATACAGATGAGTAAATGACTTTGCAGGGGACAAATTGTGTGTAAAGTTCTTTAAATAAAATATTCCATATCCAGCTTAAACAGAGGAATATAGTTGTAACGATCCACACCGTCTTTGGTTTGTGTACCTTTTTATTTAAGTTTTTGGCACTTTTTATGTTCCACATTGTTCTTTGTTTATGCACTCCTTAAGTTTTGGCACCTTTTATGTTCCGTATTGCCTTTTGTTTATGCACTCTTATTTTGAAGTCTTGTCATGTCCTGTTTTCCCTCCTTGTCCACGTGTCTGGTTTTCATTGGTTTATTGTTTAATTGTCTTGTTATCAGTTCTAATTTATCATTGGTTTTAGTTTATTGTCTTGTTATCTTGTTTTGAGTTTTGGTTTTCTATTGGTCTATGTTTCCCCTTGTTTTGTATTTAAGCCCTGATGTTCACCTTGTCCTTTGTTGGTCGTTGTTCAATGTTTAATGTTAGTAGTTCTGTTCATGCTGTCCCTGAATCCTGCCTTGGTCCGTGTTCCTGCCTATGCCCTCCTTGCAAGACCCCCGTGTTATTTTCTTGTGTTCATTTCTTTATTTTCCCCTCGTGGATGTTTCATTTGTTCCTGCGTTTGTATTTCCCTTTACTTTTGAAATTCAAATAAAGCCGCATTTGGATCCTTACTCCCTCGTCTGCCCTCTTCATAACAGAACGACCAACCGCTAATGGATCCAGCAGCTTTTTTCGTGGAGCTTGCTAGGGCAAACCTGACATCAGTGAGTTCTCCTATTTCTTTTCCAACGTGGCCAGCTACTCCGGTTGGGACGACCAGGCTCTGAAGAGCATTTACAGGTACAATGTACCCGTCCGCCCATGGAGGGACTTGCCGGAGATCGAGGATTGCACCTGGCAGGAGTATGTGGACCGGATCTTGGAGACTTACGCTGCAGGGGAGCCGCCTCTCTCGATTCCGGGCAGGGCCCCTGGGTGTCCCACGCCTGCCACGGCCAACGCACCCCCAGTCTCGTCTGTCCCAGGGCCAGCGTTGACAACCCTGTCCGCCAGGAGAAGGAGGAGAAGAGGAAAGGCTTCTGCTTCCCGGTCTCCGCCTGCCACGGCCAACGAGCCAACGCCCACGCCTGCCACGGCCAACGAGCCAACGAGCCAACGCCCACGCCTGCCACGGCCAACGAGCCAACGCCCACGCCTGCCACGGCCAACGAGCCAACGCCCACGCCTGCCACGGCCAACGAGCTGGAAGTCTCGTCCGTCCCAGAGCCGGCGTTGCCAGCCTCGTCCGTCCCAGAGCCGGCGTTGCCAGCCTCGTCCGTCCCAGAGCCGGCATTGCCAGCCTCGTCCGTCCCAGCACTGGCGTTGCCAGCCTCATCTGCCAGGAAGAGGAGGAGAAGAGGAGGGGCTTCCGCTCACCAGTCTCCACCCTTCACGGCCCCGTCCTCAGAGCCAGAGCCAGCGCCTGTAGCCTCGACCGTCCAAGAGCCAGAGCCAGCGCCTGTAGCCTCGACCGTCCAAGAGCCAGAGCCAGCGCCTGTAGCCTCGACCGTCCAAGAGCCAGAGCCAGCGCCTGTAGCCTCGACCGTCCAAGAGCCAGAGCCAGCGCCTGTAGCCTCGACCGTCCAAGAGCCAGAGCCAGCGCCTGTAGCCTGTACTTTTGTTTATGCACTCTTATTTTGAAGTCTTGTCATGTCCTGTTTTCCCTCCTTGTCCACGTGTCTGGTTTTCATTGGTTTTAGTTTATTGTCATGTTATCTTGTTTTGAGTTTTGGTTTTCTATTGGTCTATGTTTCCCCTTGTTTTGTATTTAAGCCCTGATGTTCACCTTGTCCTTTGTTGGTCGTTGTTCAATGTTTAATGTTAGTAGTTCTGTTCATGCTGTCCCTGAATCCTGCCTTGGTCCGTGTTCCTGCCTATGCCCTCCTTGCAAGACCCCCATGTTATTTTCTTGTGTTCATTTCTTTATTTTCCCCTCGTGGATGTTTCATTTGTTCCTGCGTTTGTATTTCCCTTTACTTTTGAAATTCAAATAAAGCCGCATTTGGATCCTTACTCCCTCGTCTGCCCTCGTCATAACAATAGTGTAGCTAGGCTGACAAGATTGGCTTACAAATGTGGAAATACACTCACCGACCACCTTATCATGTACACCTGTTCACCTAACTATTTATGCAATTATCTAATCAGCCAATCGTGTGGCAGCAATGCAGTGCTTAAATTAATGCAGATATGGGTCAGGACCTTCAGTTAATACTCACATCAACCATCAGAATGGGAAAAAAAATGTGATCTCAGTGATTTGGACCATGGTATGATTGTTGGAACAGCATCTCAGAATGCACAACACGTCGCACCTTGAGGCAGATGGGATACAACAGCAGAAGACCACGTCGGGTTCTTCTTCTGTCAGCCAAGAACAGAAGCCCCAGCTTTATGTTCGACGTGTTGTGCATTCTGAGATGCTATTCTGCTCACTACAAATGTGCAGAGTGGTCATCTGAGTTACTGTAGCCATTCTGTTAGCTCGAACCAGTCTCCATCCGGAGAACTGCAGATCAATGGATGTTTTTGGGACCATTCCGAGTAAACTCTAGAGCAGGAATGGGCATCGTTGATTAAGGCCCATCGGACAAGACCGAGGATTGTTTTTAGTTAATTGAAAAAGGGATTATGTAAAGATTGCATTCAGGCTATAATGTTATTACAACAATCCATCAGAAGAGGTTGCTTGTTCTTAGCAGACCTGCTGATAACTGTAGGATTCTAGCATGCAACATCTAACACTTCATCATTTGTAAGGTAAACTGAGCACAGTTTTACCTCAGCTAGCTAGTGTGCATTAACGTTAATGTGTGCAGGTTGAACCCATGCCTTTTGTGTGCTTGGATACAAAATCTGTCAAGATTTCAATTTGGTTCGCAAGTACACCATTGATCAAGTGATCAAAGAGACATACAGTATGAGAGATACGTACACCGGTGCGGCCAGAGCTGCTCTCCTCACAGAGGTAAGGGCGAAATATACCAACTTCAAAACTTTTGATGAAATCCGTGACAGCTGAAGGATCACCAAAGACATCTTATTCTGTTTTGCTCATCCTGGCGTAAAATGAAAAAGTGGTTGTCAGAGGGAGATTGTTGTCTGATAGTTGAAAAGTCTTGCAAATAGTGAGAATGTGATCCTTGTATGTTTTGTGCGTTGCAAATGTACAGACAATGCAAATTCAAATGTAAGTTTGAAATCTATTACTTGTCAACTGAACATGAATTGGTACATTTGAACGTGCATGTTTTAGTAAATATGCAAGCTATGCCCAAATAATTATGCTTTAATAAATATTATTAAATAAAAAAGTAATTTGCATTAATATAGTTAACATAATCTTTCAATGCACATTGCATTAGTTGTGCATAGATTACCCACAATGAGGAAATTGAGTAAGGGGGTGAACATTGCGAGTGTGTGTTTGTAATCCGGCGCCTTGGTAGAAAGGAGAGGTTGCCCTCGCCACCTTCAAAGTCGCCCATCCAACATCCGACACCAACAATCATGCCACACTCCAAATCACTAAAATCAGTTGTTTTTCTCCATTCTGATGGTTGATATGAACATTAACGGAAACTCCTGACCCGTATCTGCATGATTTTATGCACTGCACTGCTGCAACATGATTGGCTGATTAGATAACCGCATGAATAAGTAGGTGTGCAGGTGTTCCTAATAAAGTGCTCAGTGAGTGCATGTATCCCTTTATTTTTTGAACAGCAATGAATGATGTGATTAAACAAACAAATACATTTACATTTACATTTATGTATTTGGCAGATGCTTTTATCCAAAGTGACTTACAGTGCACATATTACAGGGACAATCTGGAGTTAAGTGTCTTACTCAAGGACACAATGGTGGTGGCTGTGGGGATCGAACCAGCAACCTTCCGATTACCAGTTATGTGCTTTAGCGCACAACTGGCCCATGGCCAGTAGACGGCATGTTTGAGATGCAACAGATGGAGAGTTTCAGTTAACTATAATAACCTTGCTGGGAGTGAACTATATGACTCTTCATGATATGAAGTTCAGTAACTGCAGAAATGCAGAGTTTAAAAGGCCAGCGAGTGCCCATCAGAGGGTAAAGGTCGTACTGTACACTTTTCCATTATGTGGACATTTCCAACGTGAATTCAAACGTTTCCCTCAATCGTAAATACAGTCAGTGAACTACCTGAAGTATTTCTGGTTTCGCTACATCGGATGCGTGGAAGAGTTTTACTTGCTTAACTTTACTTGATGGCACAAGTGGCATTTTGCTGCAGATCAGCTGCTTGAACATATGTGCCAAAAGCTCATTTTGTCTGCATAGGGTTTCGTTTTCTGAGCAACACATTTGAGCACCTATCCTTCTGATGACATATATTTCACGCAAAGATGCTTCGCAGATAATGACATCAGCACATTAGCTAATGGGAAATGTCATGCGCCGGTGAACGTGTAGGATACATGCAGAAACTTTCAACGAGAAGCGATTCATAACACGAGGAGCAGATGGTCAGGACGCTGTCCGTCTCTCTGTCGCTGTCTCACTGCAGTTTCCCGCATGTTCAGACAGACAGATCGTTAGAAGCACAGTGTCTCTCATTAACGCTCATCAAACTAGCTTTATTGCAGTCATTATATTTCCACAGGGTGATTTTTTATTTTTTTTGGAGCATGTTGCTTTGCCATTAGTAAGGCATTCTGGATGGTTTTTAGTTGGTCCAAAAGAGTCCACCCCAAAGTCTCTATAACATACTTGTTTTTTGTTGTGTTGTCACAGTTGGGGAGAATGATGTTGCCATTTTCTGCACTTAGAATATAATGGAGACTTTAGTCTATGGGATTTGAATCTATTGGCAAAACTTGTAAATGAATAGCACACCTCTCCTTAACAAGCCACTTGATTTGACGTATCATTCATACGTGTTGCACACTGAAGTTTAATACTTGGTGTTAGCATAATGATAAGCTAATGAAAAGCAAATACATTTTCATTAGTTTCCTGAAAGTATGTAATTTCCAGTGAGATATTTCTGAACCCAGTGAAAGAGCAAAATAATTGTTAGAGGATGTTATGCACATACAGAGAGAGAGAAAGAGTATGCTGATAATTAGGGACGCCGGGTTAATTCAACATCATTATGACTTGCTAAGTGCAGTCTGAATATTTGGTGGCACAGGTTAACAATCATAAGTCACGCATCCTAACAGACACATGCAGAAATACACACATATAAGTAGATTACACAATGACGTTTGATACTTAAAGGGACAGTTCACCAAAAAAAGGAAGATTCTCTTAATTACTCGCCCTCACGCCGTCCCAGATGTGTATGACGTTTTCTTCTGAAATGAAGATTTTTGGAAGAATATCTCAGCTCTCTTGGCTCTAAAAATCGCATAAAGGCGGCATAAAAGTAATCCATGTGACTCCAGTGGTTTAATCCATGTCTTCAGGGATATAATAGGTGTGGGTAAGAAACTGGAGTCTTACGGATTACTTTTATGCTGCCTTTATGTGCTTTTTGGAGCTTTTTGAACGGTCTGGTCACCATTCACTTACATTGTATGGACCTACAGAGCTGAAATATTCTTCTAAAAATCTTAATTTGTGTTCTGGAGAAGAAAGTTATTCATACACATCTGGGATGGCATGAGGGTGAGTAAATGATGAGAGATTTGTCATTTTGGGTCAACTATCCCTTTAATTTTATGGTTTTGTTCAACTCTCTAACTCTAAGTAAAAGCAAGCATTAAAACTTCACTTACAAACACCACTGATAAAAGTGAGTGTTGAAGAAGGGGAATCTATAAAGGAGAAAGTGAGCTGAGCATGTCTGTCCTGGATCTGTCCGTAGCTTTAATGATGAAAAGCAACATTAATCAGGTCTGTCGAACAGACGCAAGAGGAGTACTTCAGTTTCCCAAAATTAGCCGTGGTGCTGAAGCTGGGACAGGAATACCCTGATCCACTTATTCCCTCTCTCTCTCAACCCTTTCCAGATTGGTATTATGTCCCCATACTCTCTCTCTGAGCCATTTTTCCTGCTGAAAATATACAGTTTGCTTGTTTTAACCAGTTTAAGTTGGTCTGCCAGCCTGACCAGCCGAAAAGTGTCCAAAACCCAATGGACTGACCTAACTAGGCTGTGAGACCAGCTAAGACTAGCAAGCCATTTTAGTCTGGTTTAAGCTGTTTAAAACAGGGACTTGTCAAAAATCCTTAAAAAAAAAAAATCAACTGCCAGCTGGTGGACAAAATTTGGATTTGGTAGAACATCATGGTCAAGCTGAAATGGGCTAGTAGACCACCTTGGACCAGCATCAAATCCAGACTAACCTGTTTTTGTGTTGATGTGTTGTGATTTGCTGCATTCAGATCAACTCACTCTTGATCTACCGAGCACTCTAGACACATCAAGATTCATGCCATGAGAGATATTCACTTATATTCATAAGTGTTTGAATCACGTGTGAATGGAGTGATAATGTCGGTTCTTATAAGAATCCGTGTCACAGCTGTGGACAGCCAGCAGTCACTATTCCCACACAAAGGAGCTGACAGCATCGATTTAATATCGATCCAGACGGCACACATCACAACTGTGACTTCTCTCTTAGCGAGAGTTGGAGAGAGAGAAATGGCGAATCCAGATAATGTTGAAAAGACACTTAGAGAAGTCAAAAGAATAATAATAATAGATAGATGAGGAAGAGAAAAAAGAAGAAAACAAGGAGAAAAAAGAAGAAATGAAGAAGGATCCTGTACAAAGAGAAGATGGTATAGGGCTGTTTTTTTCTATTTTTGGCACTTTTAATAGTTTTCAAGAAAGTAAATTCTCCTTAAAAAATTTCAACTTTCATGCTATTTTTCATCCATCCATCCATCCATCCATCCATCCATTCGTCTATCCATCCATGTATCTATCCATCCGTGTATCCGTCCATCAGTGTATCCATCCATCCATCCATCCATGTGTCCATCCATGTATCCATCCATCCATCTGTGTATCCATCCATCCATCCATCCATGTATCCATCCATCCATCCATCCATCTGTGTATCCATCCATCCATCTGTGTATCTATCCATCCATCCATCTGTGTATCCATCCATCCATCCATCTGTGTATCCATCCATCCATCCATGTATCTATCCATCCATCCATCTGTGTATCCATCCATCCATCCGTGTATCTATCCATCCATCCATCTGTGTATCCATCCATCCATCCGTGTATCTATCCATCCATCCATCTGTGTATCCATCCATCCATCATCCATCAATCCATCCGTGTATCCATCCATCCATCATCCATCAATCCATCCGTGTATCCATCCCTCCATCCATCCATGCATCCATCTATCCGTGCATCCATCCATCCATCCATTCCTCCCTCCCTCCCTGATTGAATGGGGAAAGAGCAAAATCTCGATCCAAAAAATTATTTAAAATCTGACAACACTGGCATCATAAATTGTGCTGCTTTACCTCCGATTATGCAAAAAACTTATTTAAATATGAAATGATGCTTCCCGAATCGAATCAATATGGTACACAATTTGTTACGGTGAGATTGTTAATTTAACCTTGTTATTTGTTGGAAATTTTGCCAACGCCGTCGTCTGAAAAGTCCCCACATGGTGCTAAATCTGTAGAGGGTTTGGTAAGGGACCATCTGAAAATGTCAACATCCCCAGAGAGAGTGTCTCGCATTTTACACTTCAAAAGCGGCAACCCTATATGGACTTAAACAAATAAAATCTTTCAAGGAAACACTAGATTTGCAACCCCTATTCCAAAAAAGTTGGGACAGTATGAAAAATGTTAATAAATACAAAGAAAAGTGATTTGTAAATTATATTCACCCTTGCTATATTGACAGCACAACATTATATGATGTTTTACCTTGTGAATTTAATAGATTTTTGAAAATGTATAGTCATTTAAAATCAGATGATTGCAACGTGCTAGAAAAGTTGAAACTGTGAAGCATCCCCATTTCTTCTAATAACACTTATTAAGTATTTGGGCACTGAAGACACAAGTTTAAGTTTAGAAAGTGGAATTTCCCCCATTCATCCATTATGTAGGTCTTCAGCTGCACAGTTGTACGGGATCTTCATTGCCGTATTGTGCGCTTTCAAGTGCGTGGCTGTGTAAGCAGAGAGTGCGGGTGCTAGATTGGCCTGTCTGCAGTCCTAACCATCACTGATGAATAGATGGATACACAATACGGCACCACACATCCTCAATTGGAGATGGTCAGGACTGCAGACAGGCCAATCTAGCACCCGCACTCTCTGCTTACACAGCCATGCACTTGAAATCCGTCAGTATATGGTTTGAAGTTGTCCTGCAGGAAAATACAGGGACATCCCTGGAGATGATGGAGGTGAATGACAGTATATGTTGCTCCAAAATGTGTATACATCTGTCTGGATTAATGATGCCCTCACAGATGTGCGAGTTACCCATGCCATGACACACCCCTTACCCATACAGACACTGACTTTCGGATCTGATGCTAATAGCAGCAGCTTTTCCTCTTTGGCCCGAGAACACGATGGTTGTGTTTTTCAAAATCTATTTGAAATGTGAACTCGACAGACCAAATAACACAGTTCCACTGTTCTACTTTCCGTCTAAGATGAGGCCGAGACCAGAGAATTCGGCAGCGCTTCTGGACAGTGATGATGTACGGCTTCTCCTTTACATATTAAAGTCTAAACCTGCATCTGTGGATGCAGCGGTGAGTGGTGTTGACTAACAAAGGCTTACTAAAGTAATCCCAAACACATGTTCATGATATCCATTACAGATGGATGATGTTTTTAAAGACAGTGACGTCTGAGGGGTCAGAGTTCACGAGCATTCAGAAGTGGTTTTCATCTTGCCCTTTACACACCGAGATTTGACCAGATTCCTTGAATCTTTTAACTATATTGTAACAGTAGACGGTGAAATGCCCAAAATTCTTCCCATTTGTCTTTGGGGAACATTGTTCTGAAAGTGCTGGAATATTTGCTGAAGCATCTGTTGGCAAATTGACAAGTCTCGACCGATCGTTGCTCTCGAAGGTCTAGACTGTTTTTGGAGGCTTCTTATATACCATGACATGATTGTCTAACCTGTTTAACATCTCCTGTTTCACATCCTATTGTTCTGTCTATATCTATCTATCTGTCCGTCCGTCCGTCCGTCCGTCCGTCCGTCCGTCCGGTCTTTGTTGGTTAATGGAGCTACATTTACAATTCTTTATGGTTCCCATTCTTAGGTACATAATTTAAAGATTGACAGTCTTTTTAGCAATGCAGTCCACTTGGCGGCCATCTTTGGATCGCTCTCAGGCAGTTATTTTTCAATGTAAACAAGCGGCATACAAGTGCATCTCCTATCTACTTGAATGGGGAAAGACCAACATCTAAAGCGTTGTTCAAGATTACAATCAAAGAACATATTTCAAATCAGCATTAAAATCAGACAACACTGGCATCATAAATTGTACATCTTTACCTCAGATTCCACAAAAAAATGCAATTTTCCAAGCTTGTGTAGCTACTGCGCATGTTCTCGAGTTGATTGACAGGCAATGTTTGTATCTAAAAGGTGATTGGCTCATTTACCTGTAAGGCGGGACTTCTTTTCTACATCCATTGACTGTTGTGCATTCAAATTTCTCCCATTTATTTTAAAAGAAATGGCCTGTCTCTGTTAAATAGTCTCTGGGATGGATCTCAATGTTCTTTATGGCAACAAAGTTAAACTGCAAGCAAAAGTGTTTCTTTCAAAAGAGAAATTATCCTCATTTCCGTGTAGCTCTAAACATTCACACTCTGTGCACAAGCACTTTTTGAAATTGGCATAACAAAACTTTGCAAATAACAAAGCTGTGCTAGAATGGCTGATTCATTCACAGAACTAATGCTAAGCCGCAGCGCATACATTATCCCACACAGGAGTCTAACCCTCTGATGTAGGCGTAAGAGCTGTGCTGATTCATATTTTCTGGGACGTTAAGGTAGATGGATAACCTCTCCTCCCATGCAGTAAATTAGCATGTACGCTATCGCTAACAGCGTTTACGCAGGCTTTGCAGAATGGCACATCTTAAGTTTGCCAGGGAACATGGACATAACCGTTATAAATGGTCTTGCTGGGTGCTCAAGTAAGACTCATTAAGTTGTTGTTTTTCCTGCCAAAAGCCCACTGAAATATGTGGCCATTGGAAAACCTAGCCGGGTTGTACGCCTCTCTGTGGACTTTATATTAATGAGAGTGGGGTTGTGGCGTTATTAGCCAGACAGCTATGCTAAGTGCAGGTTGGGGGAGTCAAGAGTTTGCTAGCAGAGCAATTAGAGACTGAGTGTAACAGACAGGAGGGGACAAAATCAGTTCAGTAGGACTGCATGCTGGTGCTCCACCATGAGCTTCTGTAAATTGGAGGTAATTGCCAGTACAAGAAGGTATGTGCTAGCTCAGTGTTAAGGATGTTTAGTTCTCACAGCCTGTAAATTCACTACTGGATGGACAACCATATTCATTGTGAGCCAACTCATTGTTAATGAAGGACACTTGACAGGAGCAGGAACTTACAAAGACAGGGAATCCTAATTTGCATGTACCAAAAAAGTGGAGGGAATCATACTTTGAAAATACCACCTAAAGAGTATAGTGAACTATTGGTGGCCATAATGTAAAGTTTCAGATTATTGGCTTTAATCTGAAGAGGAGAGTCAATTAAAACTCTGATTAGTAACTAATTTTAACACTAATTTAACAGACACTAATAGGGATACTCTGCAAGTTGAGGATCACTCACAGTTTTTTATTGACCTTCTGACATTAGGAGTTTGCACCAGTACCCCAGAAAATTTAAAGGAATTGTGTTTACAAGGTATGGGCTCAGGGTTGACACCCGCCCCGTAAAATACTCGATCATCGCATATTTAAGGATAATATGATGCATCCCTTATGGGACATGATTAGTCTTGTAATTAAATTACAGCAATTAAGGATGATGTAAGGGACCGTCTAAAAAGTCCACACATTGTGCTAAATCAGTGGAGGTTGCGGTAAGGGACCGTTTGAGAAGTCCACACATTGTGCTAAATCAGTGGAGGTTGCGGTAAGGGACCGTTTGAAAAGTCCACACATTGTGCTAAATCAGTGGAGGTTGCGGTAAGGGACCGTTTGAGAAGTCCACACATTGTGCTAAATCAGAGGAGGTTGCAGTAAGGGACCGTTTGAGAAGTCCACACATTGTGCTAAATCAGTGGAGGTTGCAGTAAGGGACCGTTTGAGAAGTCCACACATTGTGCTAAATCAGTGGAGGTTGCGGTAAGGGACCGTTTGAGAAGTCCACACATTGTGCTAAATCAGTGGAGGTTGCGGTAAGGGACCGTCTGAGAAGTCCACACATTCTGCTAAATCAGTGGAGGTTGCGGTAAGGGACCGTTTGAGAAGTCCACACATTGTGCTAAATCAGTGGAGGTTGCAGTAAGGGACCGTTTGAGAAGTCCACACATTGTGCTAAATCAGTGGAGGTTGCGGTAAGGGACCGTCTGAGAAGTCCACACATTGTGCTAAATCAGTGGAGGTTGTGGTAAGGGACCGTTTAAGAAGTTCACACATTGTGCTAAATCAGTGGAGGTTGCGGTAATTGCTAGATTTGCAATTGTTTGCTAGCTAACAGGCAATGTTCTTCACTTTGGCTAACGATCTCTAAAAGTTCTCTCAATGTTATGAAGAAATGTTCTTGCAGTAATGTTAGTAGAACGTTTTGTCATTGATAAATATCCTCAAAATGTTAGCGTTACTAAAGGGTAAAAGGAAATTTCCACAAATCTTTTTTTTTTTTTTTCCAGAGCATTTCTATAACCAAGAAAACAAATCCTTAAAACCTAAAAAAATATATATGTTTAAATAACGTTTTCACAACCCAATGGGAACATTAGGAAAATGCTCTTAGAATATAACATTGTTTGCCGGGAGGTAAGTGGCATAAAATCTTTTATTTTCGATATTCTGAGTTTTGCTTAGTAGTAACTGAACACAAATCAAAACACAAATATATTTCTGTGACAGGGCGTAGGGCGGAGCCAAGTCGTGATTTTACACACCCGTTCCCTTATCAGGCTAATCAAGGCACCGAGAGGGATAAAGGCCAGCTGTCCATCATATGTGTGTGTTTGTGTCTATTTGTTTAGTTTTATATTAAATATAATTTATATTGTCAAGCCGGTTCTCGCCTCCTCCTTTCCATTGAATCCCTTTACACTGGTGCCGAAAACCCTGGAAGGAGAAGGGATATGCCGTAGTGAAGTTCTCGCCGCTACCATCAACCATCAATGGAGCAGCCACAGCCATCTTCTGGGGGAAGGAGGAATGGCTGCCGGCCGGTGGAGGAGGGGCTCCAAACCGACTGCCTGGAGCGGTCAGGGCCGTTGCCAGGGGCGGAGGAGACCCCTTCTGTTCCCTGAGAATGCGGGGGCTGGAGGACTGCCTCTGATCCACCCGGAGAATGTGACAGGGCGGAGGGCAGGGCCGGGTCCTGATTTTACACACCCTGCCCTTTATCAGGCTAATCAAGCCTCCGAGAGGGATAAAGGCCGACTGCAGACGGTGGTGCACCGAGACGGTGGACAGAGAGGGAGCATTTACGTCCGTCCTATGTGTGTGTGTTTGTATCTTTTGGTTTTAGTTCTTTATTAAAAGTATTTATATTGTCAAACCGGTACTCGCCGCCTCCTTTCCATTAAAGTGCTTTACAATTTGTTTAAGGAATCGATACCAGTCTTGATACTGATATTGGTATCGGAAATGGGATCCGATTCTGTGCTCTCGTACTCGTAAAAATGCTCCGATTGACATACGAATGTCATTGCATAAACAGTCAGTGAATAAATGAAATCGTATATAGACTACTTATTTAGTTAATTATATAGTTGCCTTTTGTGGTTTTAAATCACACTGGGTCACGTAGCGACCTGCGCTTCCGGAGGTGTGAAGCTGGCGTCACAAACAGGCTTCGCTCAGCATATCGCCAAAACAAAAGCTCCATCAAAATAAAAGCTCAATTTAAATGAAAGCAAATATGACAGAAATATATTACTACTGTATAGTTATGTAATATTCACTGTATTAATAATAATAATAATAACTGTATTATATCAAAGCAAAACCTCAAATTTGTTATGCTTATTTTTTTTTTACAAAAATAATGTTGAATTTTGAGGATCTGTATAAAAGCTCTGTTATGTTAAAAATTACTGATAGTTGTTCTATTTTCATTTGATTTTTTTTTTTTTTTTTGAATGAATTCATATATTTAGACACCCTTTGATGGTAAAATTTAATGAGCTGGATGATTTGGTTCTTGGCTTAGATCTCCTTTATGAAATCCTTATGGAAACTGCCCTAAATGTCACATATAAACAAAACAACTAGTCTAATTGGGCTGTTCTGGGCCAGATTAAGCAGCAAATTGGACCAGGATTTATGCAGATAGTCCAAAGTCTGGCAGCACGAGACTAGGACACCTGAGATACAGATCATTTTAGTGAACTGAGATGTGGTCAGGCCGTTAGCACACTCAACTTTGTTCACAATGTCACGGCTTGTTGGCGGTGTCTCCAGAAGCCCTCACGCTTTACTGCTTAATTGCTGACAGAACTCTCTTTACCAATCCAGCTTCCATCGGTCTGGCGAACACGCCTCGGAGAGCCACGATCCTCATGAACGCACAAGGTCCAGTTGTCACGACACACCAACCATTTGAGATGTTTAATACTAGGATGTTCCAGATTGATCCAGCATCACTCATCCTGACTGTTGACTTTCACCATAAACTCTGGTCCACAATGCAGCTGGTTCTGGCCAAGAGTTGCCCACTTAGACAAGAAGATAACTTCCTACTGACAAGGACTCTACCTGTGACTGAACTTTCAGATAGGATACCGATCTGTTGATGCAAAGTAAGCCTCTTACAGCAGTGGATGTCTGTTAAAACAGCTTGCTCTTTCTTTCACACACACATTTTGCAGCTGTGTAGGTCGCTAGAGGGAAGAAATTGAATGTTTGACCTCAAGGTGCTTGCCACAGCTGTTGTATTCATTTCAAACCCATTTCCCTTCATTTCCATTCAATATTCCCCGGTTGTATTGCACTCTATTCCTGACCACCCTTTCCAGGTTCCTCTAATACACACAAACACATCAAATCTACAATGAAGGAGCACCACAATTTAAACCATTAGAAACACTCAAGGACAGCTGAGATTCCAACATTTATGACTCAACCTCAAATTACGCACCTCATTCACGCTTGTCTGATTGTTTCACGGGTATTTCCTCACCCTGGATTTTAACTCCGTGTTCAGTTTGCCAAAATGAAAGTCAGTTTCAGAGGGGCGAGAGTGCAGATAGCTAGTAAGAGGGAATGGAAAAAGCGATATGAGGCGAGTCGGGGTCAAGGATGTGGAGATTCTATCAGTGAACCAGCTGTCACGATTGGACCAATCCGGTGTCAGATGTCTGATGCAAGCCACCAAAGCTTTTGCACAAGGAAAAAGATGAAAGTCCCGATATCACTGCAGTTTTTTCCCACATGCACGTACCATATTTTCCAATCATCCAGGCTACCTCTGGATATTCGTTCCCTACTCCTATGGAGCTGATTGAACAGATTGATTGATGAATGGCAGATGTCATCTAGGGAGAATGTCTTTGACATAAAATGACTGTACAGTATCTCGTAGTACAGTTCATTGATTGCACTGCATGACTAACGACATACTGCAAGAAAAATATTCTTGACTGTTTTCCAGTAAACATAAATCTAAATAGCCTTAAATCAACATGAATTTACCTAAGAAGCAAAGTTTTGTTTCATTTGCAGATTATTTTCTTCACTATTTTATGCATGAATATGTGAAGAAATCTGCAAATTCAAAAAGACAAACTTGCTACTCATGTTTGATCTCGTTAAGGGTGTTTATACATTTGTTTTTGTTTTGTTTAAACAGATTTTCTTCCCAATTTGGAATGCCCAATTCCCAATGCGCTCTAAGTCCTCGTGGTGGTGTAGTGACTCGCCTCAATCTTGGTGGAGGACGAATCTCAGTTGCCTCCGCGTCTGAGACCGTCAATCCGCGCATCTTATCACATGGCTTGTTGAGCACGTTACCGTGGAGACGTAGTAAGTGTGGAGGCTTCATGCAATTCTCTGGGCATTCATGCTCAACTCACCACACGCCCCACCGAGAGCGAGAACTAACCACATTATGGCGACCGCGAGGAGGTTACCCCATGTGACTCTACACTCCCTAGCAACCGAGCCAATTTGGTTGCTTAGGAGACCTGGCTTGAGTCACTCAACACACCCTGGATTCAAACTTCCGACTCCAGGGGTGGTAATCAGCACGCTGAGCTGAAAAGGGGCAACACATTTATACTTCTTACCCCATTAGCAAGTAAGTTTTTCTTGTTTTAAGCAAACATCCCACCAAATATGGTTCCATTTCTCTGAAAACACAACTCTATATCTTGTGCCATCCTGCTTCTCAAGTAAAACTGTATTGTTTTCAGGATGTTTAGACAAAAATCATCTGTAAGAATATGATTTTTTTTTTTGCAGTGTCCACATTTGTTAAGTGAAGCAGTTACTGTAATTTCACAAAGCACCAATCTATGAAAATGACACGTCTATTATTTCATGCTGTTTTCTCTTTCCTCCTTTGTTTCTACTGTTAGTGTCAGTAGAACTGTAAATTAGAGCTTAATTTGCCAACAGCATTTTACTTTATGTAAATCTTGAGGTTGGATCTTGTAGTTAGACCTGGGCTATGTTTCCCAAAAGCATCGTAAGGCTAAGTAGATTGTAGAAACCATTGGCGCCAATGGCCTCTATACAATCAATTTAAGCTTGTGATGCTTTTGGGAAACATTCATGACCCTGAACATCCTCTAATAGTGACACATCACTCTAGTAGCATTTTTCCATGCACCACTAGATTAAGCCCTAATCCAAACCCTAGAATTAACCATTATGTTAATAGGAACATACCATTTGTGTATCACGAAAGATAGAAAACATCAAGGTTTCGAATGAGACGAAGGAACCGTATTACAGGTTGTGACACACATCGGTCATTTCTATTGCTCAAATAAATATGGAACTAGTAGCCAAATTAGTTCACTGACATTTTCTTTCTTAAAATTAAGTGTTGCAGAGGAGGCAAGCTAAAAAATTATTCCTGTATTGTATCGATTCAAAATGTCTCTATGGAAATAAAAGTCAGACCTTTTTGCACAGGCCAAGTCATAAGATTTCACCCCCTCATATGAATCATTACTTCAGAGTATATGTCAAGAGAGCTGTCATATGACTAATTTGTCCATTAACAATTGATAATTTTCTTTAGAAGCAACAAAACCGAGGATATTAGCTATTTAAGCTTGTTTTCAGAGAATATATGATGTACATGTGTATTGTTTATTTAGAGTATGTACTGTATTAAGTGCACTGCCAGTGCAATAAGACCAAAGACACTTACTTTCATGATATGTTTTCAAAAGATCTTGAGTATTTTGATTCTTGAGTAAATGTAGCTTGTTTTAGATAATCATACTATAAAACTACAAAAAATAGGATATTTTTGGCGTCAGACCTCGGAGAGGCATAAAAATAGGGTTTTTATTGTTTTTTTTCTGGAGTGTAGCAACCACTTAGGCCCTAGAAACCACTTGAAACATCATAGCATTGTCTTAGCAAATACTCAAAGTTCTCAGGCTAGCATCCAGTTTCACACAAGCAAGCATCTCTCATGTATTCTTCAGGAAATGTCCAAATCTAGCTCTACGGTACTGTCATTAAAAAACCTCGCCATATTTTTGGCTCAAACGTGATGATATATACATGAAGGTAACGAGGTATTTTCTGTGGACCCTTACCCTTATCAATGCTGTTTCACAATGTGTGTTATTTTGTGTTCGTGCGATCTCATGGACTCTTCAACGTCATCATCCACCGCCGAAATTCAGTTCCAATACTCAAGAATGTAAGTACAGAGAAAGCATCGAGGATGCATCGGATCGTGATCGAAGAAAGGTTCTTCTAGTTGTTTCTTTCAGGGTACTCCTTATGGGGCGTTTTCCAAACTGCATTTATGCACCCTTGAATGGCAGTTCGGGAAGGGGACGCCACTCTAAGGGTCATTTCAGAAAATAGTATAGGATCTGACAGCTAGTGACAGCTGTTTTACTCCGTCAGTGTTTACAGGCTTTATTCTTTTTTATGTCACCAGTCCTGCAAAACCTCACCGGTGTGATGATAATAATGGTGTCACTGGTGTGATGCCAGTAGTTCTCTCACTGGCTACAAATGTGCTGTGACAGTTACCTGCGCAACCAGAAGATCATAGCACATCTCAAAGCTCACGATAGATGCGTTCTACGTCCTCTTGTCCTTTCCTAGTTTGTTCTTCCAAGGTGGCTTGACAAGACCGGTCACTAGTACAACACTAGTCCATTCTTGGCATTCTCAGAATTGAGAAACACCCCAAGTTAAATAGATGATCTGCAACGATTTTGACGTGACGTCATCGGACCAGCTCAAACACTGGACAAATCACGTCCCGTATAGACCGTATTCACAGCAGCACCATCTTTGATTTTTGTCAGGAATGGCAACAAGGCGTAGACAACAAGGGGTAGACGTACAGTCTCTTCAATCAGTGTGTTTGGATGATTCAGTGGACAAAACATTGAAAAAAAAATATTTTCAACAACATTCAGTAGACAAAAAACTCAAGACATCATGATTTGTGGAAAATCAAATCTTTTTGCAGATTTAAACCATGTGTGCCATTGAAGAGATGGTAAGTCTATCCTTCACAGCCTTGTTTTCATTCTCATTTGAAATTTAAGATGACTCTACCGTGAATAAGGTCTATTAATTAGATACGAGATGCATAATTTAATCTTTAAATAGGGACAATATTTGGGACAAATAGAGCTTTTTGAAATCCTCCGAAATATATAAAAATGGTCACATAAAATGTCATTGTGTTTCCATTGAGACCAATGTGTCATTATGTTTCCTTTGCGAGTCTGAGAGTCATTGTGTACGATTTTTCACAGCAGCAAATCCTGTTAAAACCCAATAGCAGTGGAGGCTCAGTGGTTGAGGCTCTGGGTTACTGACCACAAGGTCAGGGGTTGTAGCCTCAGCACCGCCAAGATGCCACTGTTGGGCCTACTGTTGATCAAGGCCCTTGACCCTTTCTGCTCCAGGAGTGCCGTATCATGGCTGACCCTGCACTCTGACCCCAGCTTAGCTGTGATATGCTAAAACAAATAAATTTCACTGTATATATGCAAAAATGTATGTATAATGTGTGACCAAAATAAAAGCTTCTATTCGTCTATCTATATAGCTTTGTGTGTGTAAACAGATCGGTCATTTGTCAGTGTTTGTGTCTTCAGGGATACTGACACTCTTACTTTAATATCGATTGTCTTCATTCTGCAAATGAGAGGACTAGTCTCTCTCGCTTTCTCTCACACAAGGTTTCCTCTCTGTAACGCTTGAAAGGAGATAGCAATCTATCCTTCAGGCACACATTGATGGGCAGCTCTCAAAGTCTTGCCTGACCAATCGTGACACTTGTGATGAATGGAGGGTCCAATCAGGGGACGTGACCCTGTGACCCCATTCTCCCTCCATTGCGTTTTCCCATCTGGTTTCCTGGAAGAGAAGAAAGGTTTGGCTCTTGTGGGCGCCGCAGGTGGTTAGCCCTGCTCCTTTGTAGCTCCTCAGAGGTTTGGGTCTCGCCTGTCAAACAGAGCCATATGACAACTCTGCAGTGATAAAGCAAACTGGGGGTTTATAGGGACATGAAAGTACAGAGAAAAAAGACAGAGGATGGACAGTGATAAAGAGTCAGGGGTTGTCAAAACAACACTTGTTTTGATCAGAGATGGAGTGTGACGGCCAAGAGTTTCCAGTAAAATGAGATGATGTCGTTTAAGCGGTTGACATTCAGTAAAATACAAGAGAGAGATGTTATAGTCTTGTGCAGATATGACCCAATTCAGACAGCCAGAATGATGCAGAGAAAGAGAGAGACGTGAAAAGAGAGAAGACACAAAGCTTATAAAGCAAACGCTTAAAATCACTGCTAGACTGCCCCGTAAATTCAATCTCTCTCGCTCTCTCTGTCGTCTCATCCTCTGGAATACTTTGAACAGCTGAAATTGCTTACAGCTCCTTTATGATAGTATTAAACAGACTGTGTGTCTTTCCTACAAAGCCTCACTTTCAATCAAGTCCAATTAAATATGCCCAATATCTGCCCTGACTTGTGTTTCCCTAGACATGACTTGCGAGCAGGGCTGGACTGGTAATCTGGCATACCGGGCATTTTCTCAGTGGGCCGATGCAATTTGGGGCCGATCAGCGGCGGACTGGCCATCGAGAGAGCCGAGCGGGCTGGTGGGTCGGCTGCGAAACACGCTGAATGGGCCAGGTTAAGCTAAAATGGACTATTGCATTATGCAGAATGGACCACAAAATAGCGCCACGATATGCAGAAAAGGACAGCGAACACCGCCCCAGCCCTGGCTGTACCCATGCTGTTTTTCCAGCGAACTCATGTATGTGTGAAAACGTTGTCATTGTCATGCCTGCCTTGTGCTCTGCACCTCCCTCAGCACTCCGCTCCTCATCACCCGATTTCAAATTCACCGCACCTGCACAAAATTTTCCTGTTGGGCCGACGCACTTTGGGGCCGATCCGGTCGGACTAGCCATCGGGAGAACCGAGCGGGCCGGTGGGTCGGCCGCGAAACGTGCCGAATGGGCTGCAATAAGCTAACGAGCAGCTGCTTTATGCAGAATTGACCACAAAACGGTGCAGCGATATGCAAAATAGGACAGTGAACACCCCCCCAAGCTCAACAAGTTTTGGGCCAGTTGCCATGTAAAATCCCGGGCCGATTTCTCTTCCGAGTCCAGCCCTGCTTGCAAGAGGTTTCTGTCTGGTTATTGCTCATTTTCTTCTTCTCCCTGGGTTGAATCTGAGTCGGCTTTCTTCTGGCTGAAAATTAATAAATACAAATTTCACGCACAATAACATTTAGACACAAATCAATTAATTATGAATGATACCCAAATTACTTTCTCTGTTAATTCTCCTGGTCTTCGTCCCATCAGGCTGTAACGGCTTTCATTCACTGATGAAGAGGTCTGTCTCTAAACCTTGAAGTTTCTCCTCTACCACTGAAACGCAGTGTGGCATCAATGCAGCAGCTCTAGAATCAATCAAAGTGCAGATTAATGACTCACCGTTCCTGCCTGACTTTCACCGGCTGTAGAGCTGATCCCGTATCCAGGTTCACATACTGATGTGACCTCTATTTTGACGTGTCAAGCTAATACATGCAGCCCATTTGTCTTAGTTAATTAGAGCAGAGCAAAACATTGTGGGTTACTCTCTCTAGTGTCTGTACTGTCTTTACCTCTTCTCCTCTTCTGTTTAAAATGGTCGGAGTGTTTTATTATTTACGCCTCAGGAGAACCGAACTCGGAGCTCAGAGCCAAATCAAAAGCTTTCTCTACCTCGTATATTTCCATTCATCTTCTCTCGCTCAGAGAAAGAGAGAAAGAAAAAGAGTTTGGCCAGAAAGAAACTGGTGTTACTGTGGCGGGACTCAATCTATAGGATGCACCGATACCATATTTTCTAATATTAATATTAATGATCATTTTTATAACTATTATTATTACTATTATCACTAAATATTATAATTTTATTACACAGAAATAATATATTTCCGTCGTAAATTCTTAAGTTTAAAAACCTCTGGCTTTTATTTTGGCGGAACACTCCAGGAAGGCTTTTGAGTGTTTGTTTGTAGGCTAGTTCACAGAAGTTTAATTGACTTTTCACTCAAAATCTGGACAAATGCTTCTCCGTTGCCATTCTTGATGGATACTATAAACAAAATGAACCATTGAGCATCTTCATCTGAGATGGAGTATGTGTCAAGTGCTCAAAATTTGTGCGCCACTCTGAAAGCTAAAAATAGCAGCACATCGTAAGTCCCGCTCGTGCTATGAGTGTGTATAAACAGAGCAGTGCTCATTCAGTGAAGAGCGCTGCGCATGCAGAATGTATATTTGTTAATTAAATACATTCACTAAACTATTGTATCTCTTCAAGAGACTTTGAATAAAATGCACGAGTCATATGGACTACATTAACAAAACTTTTATGGTTCTTTTAAGTCATTATTATTATGGACTAAAAACATCAGTATGGAAGCTGATGCTGATCCAGTGCATCCCTAAGGTGGCAATGGAGTTTCCTTCAAAAACTTGTGCCATTAAACCAGATGTGTTTTTATTAGGGATGTCAAAATATCGAAATATCTGTTATTGATCGGCATGTTACTTTATAGATATTTTTGAGGCATTGATATATTACTATTTGCCGATATTTAAATTAGAAGTCTAATTTGCATGCTCGCGTGACCTTCTGTTTAACGGTAATAGCGTTGGGAGACCACAAGAGGGTGATATAACATTTACTGAAGCCGGTCGTGGAGAGGAAACACACAGGTATCACACACACAGGATGAGCTGATGCACCCCAGCAGATGGCAGTCCAAAGTTACAAAGGTTTTTGTACTTCTTCCAGAATGATCAAAGTGACGTTGATGAGTTTGTAGGTTAGTGTTTGAAACTGGTGTAACTGGCGCAAATTTAATTATTACAAATGGCGACTTAATTATGCAATTTGGCTTTTATCTTTTTTGATAATGATTTGGGTCTAATTTTAATGAAAAACTATGCGAGTTGTGTTCTGTGGTGCTTTAAAAATGTGCCGCTGAGCATTGGCGGTGTGTGCAAACCTTGGTAGAAAATAAATGTTACTATAACGTGTCCAGTGTACGACCCACTTTAATTTACCCTGCCGCTCACACTATACCAAAGTTGTGTTAAGAAGTATGATTGAAAATACAAAGACTATTGTGCAACGAGCAGCCCTTTTTCTATCTGGGCAAAAAAAATCCTGATATATATCGATAATCACCAAGAAAATTGTCCGATTACTGATACGTGAAAAAGGCATCGATCCCAAGCCTAGTTACAGTATTATTCAGTTAGGTGGTTAGCAATGAACATGCCAAGAGTTTAACTAACTTAATTTGACGTTCTCAGCAAGTTTTTCTTTAAACTGTTGCTCCGTCATGACAGTAGTTGATCTAAAATAAAATTAAAACTGGCTGAAGAAGTTCATTTGAGGAATTGCACTCATTTCCGCTGTAGCGCCCCTTGTGGCAACCCTGAGCCACATTTGCATCCTAGGGGTCTGGGTAGCTCAGTGGTAAAAGTCGCTGGCTACCTCCCCTGGAGTCGTGAGTTTGAATCCAGGGTGTCCTGAGTGACTCCAGCCTGGTCTCCTAAGCAACCAAATTGGCCCGGTTGCTAGGGAGGGTAGAGTCACATGGGGTAACCTCCTCGTGGTCACTATAATGTGGTTCTCGGTGGGGTGCGTGGTGAGTTGAGCGTGGATACCGCAGAGAATAGTGTGAAGCCTCCTCACGTGCTACGTCTCCGTGGCAACGCGCACAACAAGCCATGAGATAAGATGCGCGGATTGACGGTCTCAGACACGGAGGCAACTGAGATTTGTCCTCCGCCACCCGGATTGAGGCGAGTCACTACACCACCACAAGGACTTAGAGCGCGTTGGGAATTAGACATTCCAAATTGGGAGAAAAAGGGTGATCCCGGATGGCAAATCCTGCTTTATGCGATGTGGTCCAAAACTTGTCCAGCTAACTAAGTAAGCCAAAGATTATTTTGATACCACCTGGTACATTTTAGACCTAAAAACGATTTTGATTCCAGGTCACATTGCGAGATGACAGAGTCAAACTGTTGTTGTTTTAGGTGGTGTGTTACTGCTTGTCTCTATCAGTCCTGTTTTGACATTTTTATATGATTAAGATGTCAACAATACAGCATTTATGTGTGTAAATTTAATATAATGGATTAAATGCTTGTTGTAAAATCATTCAGTGTCATTTACAGTCTGATAGAGGTGAGAAACAGATGCAAAGAGATGAGAGGGCACAGAAGAGCAAGTGTGTGTGTGTGTGAGAGAGAGAGAGAGAGAGAGAGAGAGAGAGAGAGAGAGAGAATGGCAGGATCTGAATGCTTGATTGGGCTGATTAGAGGAAGTACTGCGCTTGCACTTTTGATAAATCGCTTTGATGAGAGGGATACTAAATAAGCAGCAGAGGAGCTATTAAAGAGAGAAAGAGGGTGGAAGTTTTGGAACGGGCGACTGTTGGATGTTTAATGCCATTACTGTCCTACAACTCACAAGCAACTCCTCAAACGACCGCAGAACTCTGGTGTAATGATTTAAATACCCCTTTGACACGGACAGGGTGCCTGTGCTCAATCTGAAAAAAATGCTCCGTGCTGGCCACTTAGACCTTACTGTTCAGAACAATTTAATACGCAAAACAAAACTAGGTCGCTCCCGTTACCATCAAAGAAGCTGTCTACTCTTAACCTCGTGCGAGCCCGTGTCCACATGCGTGGACGTTGTATTTTGGCTTTGCTATACACAACACATAATTGAAATGACTTTAAACTGACTGAACACTGTTCAAAAGACTCTAGACTGTCATTTAAAGAGTTAAACCTCTGATGACACAAAAACGTGACGTTGATGTCTGTGAATCGGTGTGAGTCCACAAAAGTGCCTCTGGTAAGAAACATCCTTAAATGTTTTCATTGAAACCTGTTTGGGTGTAAAGAGTCGAGTCTCTAGTTTCATTTGATATGCCGCTTTAAAATATCGAATTAATTTTCGTGCGTCAGCACGCTGATAAACATGATGTCCACATACGTGGATTTTGGGACATTATTCCCTCAAAAGATGAAAAAATCCTGTTAGTTATTTTTTATCAATTTCAATATCTGTGGGTCATTTTGCTTCATTTGAATATACATTTTGTTATATTTTATTTTGTTTTCACTGTACAATACGGTTCTATTCATTAACATAATAAATTCATTCCTATATTTACTGTCATTTTCACATTGAGAATAAACGGGTTCATCCAAAAACTGATAAATGTGTCTTTCAGAGGCTTTATATGGAATTAGGATGAAAATAAGGTGCATTTCAAACTGTTCTGAGACCAGTGCAGACAGACAGCACACTGGAGGTTAAGTAATGCACTAAATAGGGAGCAAGGGATCATCCTATAGCTCTCCTATAACTGTTCTGAGACCAGTGCAGACAGACAGCACACTGGAGGTTAAGTCATGCACTAAATAGGGAGCAAGGGAGCATCCTATAGCTCTCCTATAACTGTTCTGAGATCAGTGCAGACAGACAGCACACTGGAGGTTAAGTCATTCACTAAATAGGGAGCAAGGGAGCATCCTATAGCTCTCCTATAACTGTTCTGAGACCAGTGCAGACAGACAGCACACTGGAGGTTAAGTCATTCACTAAATAGGGAGCAAGGGAGCATCCTATAGCTCTCCTATAACTGTTCTGAGACCAGTGCAGACAGACAGCACACTGGAGGTTAAGTAATGCACTAAATAGGGAGCAAGGGAGCATCCTATAGCTCTCCTATAACTGTTCTGAGACCAGTGCAGACAGACAGCACACTGGAGGTTAAGTCATGCACTAAATAGGGAGCAAGGGAGCATCATATATCTCTCTATGTAGTTAAGTGCATTCACTCCTGACTTTCTGACTTTCTGTAGCTTGGTATTATTTACAATTTCACGACTTAGTCTCGCTGTCCACATATGTGGACATCGATTATTATGAAAACTATTTGGTCTAGAAACATGTTTTTTTTTTCATGTTTATTAGGTGCTACAAATCAAAAAGGGAAAAGGATGATCACACATCAGTCACACTCGGATCACAGGAGGTTCAGTACAAGTGAAGCTCAATCGACAGCTTTTGTGTCAATGTTGAGTACAACAAAAATAATTTCTACTCATCCCTCCTTTTCTTTAAAAAAGCAAAAATTGAGGTTTCAGTAAGACTGACAATGGAAGTCAATGGGGCCAATTTTTGGAGGGTTTAAAGACAGAAATTTTAAGCTTAAAATTTATTAAAAGCACATTAATTTTTGTGTTAATACTCATGTATTATTTGCTGCAACTACAATACTATGAGAACACACAAAATGATTGACAGTCTCAGAGACCCCGGCCCGCGGACACATTTTGGTTACCAAGTCTAGTTCTGTCACAGTCTGATTCTGTCCATTGAGCCGTATCCATCTACAGAGCCATACAGGTGCATTAGTGAAGGTTGTGCCTCCGTCTGTGTCTCTGACGCTGCTAAACCAGATACTTCAGATGCGTCGCTAGACTTCAGAATCAGATGAACCGCTGTACAAGTGTGTACCAACCCGTGTAATTGAGAACCGACTGATACACTCCAGTCTAGATAAACGTGCCACACTGTAACATTTGATTTTTGCCTTTTTTTTAAGTCTAAATACATTTTTGTGGTATCAGCATTATGTCGATTGAGCTTAACTTGTATTGGAAAATTCCCTTAAATAATATTATTTATTTATAATAAATGTAAAATATGAATTCATAGGTTCATATGTAAATCTGCTGGTGTTTCCTTGACGACGAACGAGGAGAAAATAAACCTTATTTTTAACCTGTTGAGTGGAAAAACAAGCTTTTCTTTTCTTTTTTGCTGACGCAATCAGTAAAGTAATCTGATTACAATTTTAAGTAATTAGTCATTTGATGTGGATTTCTGATTTTGAGTAACTTGCCCAAAACTGGAAATAATAACTGGATGACACAGTAGCTGATTAAATGAAGTCACATGATGTTCAGTATGTAGCATATTACTTTTTAAACGTTTTTATTGCATATTGCATAAAACTTACTACAGCAAACTAGTAATCCATTCCAAACAAAGCCCGAGAGAGAGAGCGAGAGAGAGAAAGAGAGAGAGAGAGATATAGAGAAAGAGAGATAGAGAGAGAGTGAGCGAGAGAGAGAGAGAGAGAAAGAGAGAGAGATAGAGAGAGAGAGAGAGAGAGAGCGAGAGAGAGAGAGAGAGAGAGAGAGAATGAGAGTCTGTCATGTACAAAGATGTGAGCATTTTTGAAGTTGCTCCAGAGTCAGTTTCTATTCTTCACGTCTATACGCTCCTGTAGGTGTTTCTCAAGGGATGCCGGGTCAGAGAACCAGATCTGTAGTGCTGAATGAAATGAAATCCTCCTGTAGACTACACATACACTGATGAGCGGGAGCGTGATGAAAACACCATGTTAATTTCCCCTCATCTTATCTCATAACGAGTCTGTGGTAGATCTGGTCTTTGCTGTTACAAGATAGCAAGCAACACGTGTCCACATTTGATGTCTGAAGCCTCTTTCACATACAATTAGAGAATTTCCTGCTCTGATAGAGTTTTAGATTGATGCTTAATTTGCTGTACGTCAAGTAACTAATCCAGAGTGACTCAAACTTTACAGACTGCACCGCCGGTTCCTCTGAGGTGGAACATACTTTAGAAATAGAGCTCCACAATCTGCCTCCAGAGGTAAAAGTCCTATTCATGTTTTATTTCCAGAGGGGAATGGAATATTTAGGGTTCCCGCTCTTCACAAGGCACAATTTTCCAGACCCTCATAAGCCAGTGTAGATCGTAGATTCCCCAAAAGCATCGTATCTTAAGTAGTACTTGAAAGTACTTGTAGATTTACGAGTCAGTAGTCCGACCATCGGACTAACATTATTGGATAATGTTCAGGACAGTCAGCCATTAATGTTTCACAATGCACATTCGCCGGCAGTGACAAAACGGTACGAATTTGTGTCTTTACTGCGTTTTTGTACATGTAGCACAAACCTTGTTAGCAACACTGTCAAAAAGTTTCATTATACTAAAATATTTTCCAGGACATTTAGGTATTTTTCTCATTTTCCATGACTGGAAAACTGCATTGCGAAATTCCAGGTTTTCCAGGATGCATGGGAACATTGAGTTATCTTCTATACCTTTAAAGACAGACCCACCGTGAGTGATGGACTGGCCCCATTCACTTCCATTGTAACTGCCTCACAGTCACAGTGAGGTACAGTGCTTTCCCGACTTTCATATATTGATATTACTGGCACTGTTCATCCTGGTTTTCTTCCTACCTCAGTAACAGACAATATTTAATCTCTATTAAGAAGAGAAACTCCCCTACTGCTCCTCTCACTCAGGGTATCCCCCAGGGTTCTGTACTGGGTCCACTCCTGTTCATAACTGACATTCTCCCACTAGGTCAGATCATCCGTCGTCATGGTCTCAGCCATCTCTGCTATGCTGATGACTCCCAGATTTATACATCCGCATGTTTTGACGAAATGCACGCCATCAGGTCATTAACTGCCTGTATCAATGATGTAAATATTTGGTTAAACAGTAAAGTCCTCCAACTCAACGATGAAATCATGAATTATTGACGGAAATCTGAGCAAACCCTCTAAAACCATTAAGAATCTGGGAATCACTTTCTGTTCATCTCATACGTTTGAAGCCTGTGTCAGAACCATCACTAAAACTGCTTTCTTCCATCCATGTCACATTGCACGACTTTGCCCCATTCTCAGTTTGAAGGATGCAGAATCACTAGTTCATGCATTCATAGCATCATGTCTCGACTACTGTAACTGCTTCTTTACTGGCCTACCAGCTAAAACTATTGCCCTACTCCCATCTTGTTTAGTCTTCACTGGCTGCCCGTCTCATGCCGTATTAAATTTTAAATTCTTCTCCACCCTCCTCCCCTGAGTGATCTACACACAGTCTGTGCTGGAGCAGATACAGTGAGAAGAATAATGTCTCATAAGTGTTGTGTTGTTACTGTAAAAGTGAACATAAGAGTCTTCATGTACTCCCGGCATCAGAGCCACTGAAGACGCTGTGGACAAGGTGGACTGGTAATCTGGCATACCGGGCATTTTCCCAGTGGGCCGACGCACTTGGAGCCGATCAGGGGTGGGCTGGCCATCGGGAGAACAGAGCGGGCCGGTGGGTGGGCTGCGAGATGGGACGAATGGGCTGCGATAAGCTAAAAGGAGCCACCGCGTTAGGTAGAACGGACCACAAAACAGCGCCACGATACGCAGTAAAGGACAGCCAACACCCCCCCGCTCAACTTTTGGGCCAGTTGCTATGTAAAATCCCGGGCTGATTTCTCTTCCCAGTCCAGCCCTGTCTGAACTCCGATATTTACGCTGTCAGCCATATTGGTTCTGATTTGTAGTTGCTATAGTAACCGAAGCACCAGCTGTAAAGGCACAGCCCTCTTCTGGAAAGGAGGCGGAGAGCAGCAGCTCATTTGCATTTAAAGAGACACACACAAAATCAGTGTTTTTGATTTCACTCAAAAAGAGCATTTATAACATGTGTAATAAATGATCTGTGCAGTATTATGAGCTGAAACTTCACAGACACTTTCTGGGGACACCTGAGACTTATATTACATCTTGTAAACAGGGGCATAATAGCTTAATCTCCTTTAATGTACTTTGTCCTATTAAATGTATATGGAGTGTAAAGTTTCCTTGAGCTTGTGGAAAGGTGCTATATAAATAAAACTTGTGATTTAAACGTTTAATTTAATATCTGTTTTGACCTCTTTTGGAGCCCCAATAGAGAAGTGACGAGAATCGAAGTGCCGCAGCACAACGCGTCGAAGCATGCGCGCTAACTGCTTAACTTTTGCATTGGTCAGAACACGCTACTCAGTTTATCAATCAAACAATCACCAATTATCAACGTTTAACTGAAGTTGTGAGACCGCCGGTGTGCGGAGGAACAGCTTGTGTGGGCGAGCGTCTACACAGCTGAATATTCCTCTGTGATTAATTATGTCTTTTCAAAAAGCTGAAATTTCTGCCTCATAATTCCTGAGCCAGTGCCACCTGTCAGGGATTTTCTTTTTGCTGAGGTCGCTCTTCTGAGGGGGGTTTGACAAGAAGACGGAGCTCATTTGCAAACCTTCAGACCAAAGAGCCCAAAGAATGAAATGGGTTCTTCAAACTCCAACTCCTACAGTCTGCGACTCATAAACTCGATGTATTTTCCTTTTGAGATTCATTCTTTGCCTTCACTATTTTGAAAAAGGTGAATAGATGTCACTTCCTCTTCATTATGTCAATTAAAAAGGCAGTGTAACGTTATTTTGATGTGACAACTGGTGTGACATAAGTTATCTTGTTTTAAAACAAATGTATGTTATATAGTAGTGGTAGCGGTGTAGTGGGTTAAAGCACATAACTGGTAATCAGGAGGTTGCTGGTTTGATCCCCACAGCCACCACCATTGTGTCCTTGAGCAAGGCACTTAACTCCAGATTGTCCCTGTAATAAGTGCACTGTAAGTCACTTTGGATAAAAGCATCTGCCAAATGCATAAATGTAAATGTAAATGTTTATTGTAGTTTTCATTTTATCACAGGCAAGTTTATATGACAGGCTATAGGGATGTAAAAATGTATACATTTGTAATTAATTTTTACTTAAAGGAATATTCCGGGTTCAACACAATTTGAACTTAATCAACAGTATTTGTGACATAATGTTTATTACCACAAGAATAATCCAGATTCGTCCCTCCAGTGTGTTCCAGTGAGGCACTTACAATGGAAGTCAATGAGGCCAATCAGTAAACATTAAAATACTCACTGTATCAAAAGTGTTGCCGCAAGGCGTAAATAATATACATTTTAACATGATTTAAGTGTGATAAAATAACTTACTAAACTTTTCTGTGCAAAGTCATGATGACATAACACCATAAACCCCTAAAACGACCCTAAAAATGACCATTTGAATAACTTTACAGCTCAAATAATGCACTAGTTATAACAGAATAATTAATGTTTGTGCTTTTATAAAATTATTGGCTTCGAAGAAATATCAAGCTTATCATTTTATAAAGGCACTTCCATTCATTATTCTGTTAAAACTTGTGTATTTAAAATTTTAAGTTGTTTGAATTGTTGTTTTTACAGTAATTTTATGTCGCCATAGAAACAAAGTTGTAAAATTGGCAATAACTTTACACAGATGTGGTTATGAAGTGATTTTATCACATTAAAATCATGTTTACACACATATTGTTTACATCTAGAGGTTATACTTTTGAAACAGTATTTTCATGTTTATGGACTGTCCACATTGACTTCCATTGTAAGTGTCTCACTGTAACCCAGATTTGCGTTTTTTTAAGAAAAAAAAAGACTGTTGTAGCCGACATCATGCCACAAAAGCTGTCGATGGAGCTTAAAAGGATTGTTTACCAATAAATGTAAATTTAGTCATTGTTTACTCACCCCTGTGTTGTTATAACACTTTCGTTCTTTTTCTGAACACAAAGGGAGAAATGTTGCTCTCTGTGATGTTCAAGCTTCAAAAGAACACAAAAGTATAATTCAGACGTCTAATTAATTATTCATGAGACTCATGATTGTAATGAAAGTATACGATAAGATTTGATGAGAAACAAACTATATTCTAATGTATTATTTAGTGAAAATGTTCACTGACAGTTGATTTTTTGGGAACGTTTTTGGACTGGTGCCAGTTCACAGTGGACAATGCTAAAAATAGAAAATAAGCGATGAATAGAAAGTACCGTCGCTCGTCACTCCTGGTTAGGACAAAAACTCTGATTAACATAGAAAATATAACTTTAATCGCGTGTTGTTTGCCATCAGGTTTGGACGTGGTGTGACCGTGGCTGCCTGTAGCTCCTCTATGTTTCTGTTTGATTTCCGAATACTCCGTTCATAAAAATAAGGCTGGGCACAGAAATGCATCAATTCTTCAACTACAAACTCTTCAGACATGTTTAGTGAGTTCTGTTCTCTGTTTTGTGTGCAGCTGTGTTGTGATCTGTTGTGTTGTGTTCTGTTGTCACTATTGCTGTTTTTATTTTAGATAATCAAAACAAGTTTGTGCTTGAACGCCCCAATGTCGCGAGGCTGCGTGAACTGTTTTTCGTAATCATCAACTACACTGAGGAAAGCTGGTTAGGCTGGTCTGTTTTGATGGTTTTAGAAGGTTTTGGGGCACTTGTCAGCTGGTCAAACAGCTAAATATTCTGGAATATTCCTTTAAGGTTTTTTTTTCTATTCTTCAGCAGGGAACGTGCGATAACAGCTAAAAAGAAAAAATTGCGTGATTTAAAAGTTAACGGTTATAACGGTTTTCCACATCAATGGCTTACATTTGTTTATTTGATTCTTTAATAAATAGTTGCTTTAAGATATGAGATTAAATATACTTGTTATTGATTTTAAAAGGATTTGACACAAAACACGATTGCAACAGAAAAGATTAAGCTGAATATTTATACCATTCATACCAATGTATGAAGCTGTGTTCACACTGCCAGCAACTTTATCGCTGCAGGTCGCCAGTGGCTGGCGGGGAAGTCGCTGATGGGCGTTCCCACTACTGGTTGCTTAGTAACGTTTATAAATGACATTACGGATGTTATTCCATTGCTGTTGACAGCGAATCGCTTTTCTTGCTGCTAAAAAGAAACATTTTGGAGGCAAAAGACTAAATATAAATGGAAACAGTGCATAAAATTCTTTATATCAAAGATGAACGAGAAACAAGGCGTGCTCTTTGCCATAGTGGCTGTTTATCTGCGGCGAAAACACAAACGGTGGTCCATCTGGGTCCACAAAACCATTCAATCTCGGAGTCAGACACCTTTCCACGCTGTATTTGTCTTAAAAATGTCCTTGTACGTGGGAAGAGACGTCATAGAGCACTGGAAAATTGCTAACAGCAAGAATTAGCCTTTCATCCATCGTTACTGCAGGAGCTGAGAGAGAGAGAAGGATCACATGAGCTCTCCCGTCTTCTCTCCTATTGGCTGTCGCTTCCGTAAGTCGCTCTTCATTTGAATGAAGTTGAACTTGTCTCAACTTTGTCGCGCCGCTGGACACGCCCACATCTAGTCGTCAACGGTCGCGACAGCTCGTGTCGCCGGAAGTCGCTATGATCTCATTAAAAATGAATGGGATGGTGTCGCTGTCTCGCGCGATGTCGCTGGCAGTGTGTACGCAGCTTTAAGGACCTTTACAACCCCTATTTAAGTTATTGGTTATTTCAGCCTGATCTCATGAAAATTCGTAGGAGTTCGTTTACGAGTTGGCTATTTCAAACGGTCTTGCACGATGTTGTTCGCAAAAACTTTCGCCAATTCCCGGATGTGTAATTTGGAAGTTAGCGTGATATCCATGCACGAGGCGTTAAGGACATGCTTATTAATATTACGCCCTTACCCAAACCCCTTATCTAAACTTAACCAATCAGTAGAGTTTAAACATGATAGGAAGCTGCTGTGAGTGACAGAAGTAATCGTGGCGTATTCGATGTCCAGCGATGGCTGTGGCTCAGGTGGTAGAGCGGGTCGGCCGCTAATCGCAGGGTTGGCGGTTTGATTCCCGGCCCACATGACTCCACATGCCGAAGTGTCCTTGGGCAAGACACTGAACCCCAATTTGCTCCCAATGGCAGGCTAGTGCCTTGCATGCAGCTCTGCCATCATTGGTGTGTGTGTGTGTGTGTGTGTGTGTGTGAGAGTGAATGAATGGGTGAATGAGTCACAAAGCGATTTGAATACCGCTAAGGTTAAAAAGGTGCTATATAAGTGCAGACCATTTACTATTTCATACGAATTAGCCAAATTAAGAAAAGTTGTGACGATTTCGCCGTGAGAGTGTGTCGGTTGTTTGGATTCAATTTAAGGCCTACAGCTGAGGTACAGTTGATTTAGGAAATATTAATTTGACAAAATTGCCAGCAGGCAAGTATATTACCCCAAGTAATGTCCCAGCATCTGGTTACATTAAACAAAATGCAGGCTTACGGTGCCGGTGTAGCCCTTGCCAATGTTTTACAATTTGTATATCTAGGATGACACTTAATACTGTTGATGTGACATCAGTAGCCCTTGCCGTAAGCCGCTCACCCCATGACTTGTGTGTGTGTGTGTTAAAGGCTTTCTGTGACATTTACGTAGGTTTAGTTGAAGCCTGTTGAAGTTGAGAGAGAAAAAAGAGAGAGAGAGAGAGAGAGAGAGAGAGAGAGAGAGAGAGAGCGAGAGAGAGATATGAAGGTCTCTCCGTGTACAATTTGGAGGCGCAGTGTCTGAAATCCCAGAGCCGAGCACACTGGACCATTTCTGCATAGTTAAGTCCAGTTTTTGGCTTCTTCATGAATGAATTTGGAAAATGAGAGGTAACATTACTAGATCATCATGGTTTTATATCTATGCATTGACTCTAGGCGGGTTACTAGGTGGGAAAGGAAAATGGGGGGCCACAAAATGACTATTTTATCTTTGATATGCGATGAATTGCACAGTGAGTATCTTATTTTATTCAATCTGAAATAAGTCTGTAGTGCGTTTAGTTGAAGTCATAATATGGACTTTAAGTTTGTAGGTTCTGTGTCTAATGGAAAGTGTTTCAGGTTTAATTTTTGCAACATTTTTATCCATTTTTAATCACCTTTTGAGGTCTCTGCTGTTCACTTTAATGGTCCTGCGTTGCGACAATTGAATCTGTTTAATAACCGATATTCAATATAGAGTCTGGCAGTTAATGTAAGGTCATAAAGATGACATGCATTAAAAAATATAACAGTTTTGAGCAATATAGCATGCTGTCAATGCATGAATGTCATGTCAGCTATCCTATTAAATTAAAGGTTTTCACTGGGACCAACAGAGCTAGGAAACGGTGTTTCAGTGAGCCGGCACTTTGCGCTGTCCATGGTGCTGAATTGAGCTTGTGTTACCAACTGTTCACGCAGTTGAACGTGTGTAATGCATTTGTTAAATCATTTTCTTTCCAGATTAACATAATGTAGGAACCATCAGCAGTCCTGAGATTTCAAGTATAAGAAGGTGTTCACGTGAAATGGTTTTCAGCACAGTTGCTGATTTGTTTTGACACGATACACGTTCAACGATCTTGAAGAATGAGACTGTTAGCGCTGGACGCGAGGAGGAGGACCGTGAAAATGACGCTCCGCGGAGATGGAGAGCGGAGAACCCGCCAGAGTGCGTGATAAGCGGGTCATTGTCGGTCTGAAGAAGTCATAAGAACAGCGGAGCAACACTTATCACCACTTCAAGTCATGGGCATACGACATCTCCTGCTGCTCTTGGTCTATCTAGACCCGCTATGCGTCCTGAGCGCATCCACCGCCAAGAGGAGCAAACCCTCTCCGAAGAGACCCCCAAAAGTCAAGGAGCTCAACAGCACCGTGGCTCCGTCCGTGACGCCGCGGCGGATCACGCAAGTCCAAGCGCCCATCGATCACGACACTTGTCTTAGCTACTACGACGTGAGCGGCCAGTACGACAAAGAGTTCGCCTGCAACAACACCGACCACCGGTACTGCTGCGGGAGCTGCTTCCTCCGCTTCTGCTGCCCCGTGAAAGCCAAGCGAGTGGATCAGAGAGTTTGTACCAACTACAACACGCCCGACTGGATCAAAACCCTGCCGCCCTCACCGGCGCCAACTGGGGACACGTACGACCCCGCGCTGGACCAGACCAACACCACCGTCTACATCACCTGCGGGGTCATCGCCTTCATCATCATCCTGGGGATTTCTGCCAAAGTGGCCTATGATAAAGCCACCAGACCGCCTCAAGAGGTTAACGTCCACAGGTAAGCCCATAATAAGCCTAACTAAAGGCACTTGTTTGCATGTTTTTGAGTTCAGCTTTTTTGCTTCTCTACCTTGATTTTTAAGTTTAAATCATATTTTTAGCTTAAATAAAACCACATAAATCCAAAATTTCAGTATATGTTGAAACCTGGAAATTCTCTCATCGTTTACTCGCCCTCATGCCATCCCAGATGTGTATTACCTTCTTTCTTTCTATTCTGCAGAACACAAATTAAGATTTTTAGAAGAATATTTCAGCTCTGTAGGTCCTTATAATGCAAATGAATGGTGACCAGAACTTTAAACCTCCAAAAACACATAAAGGCAGCATAAAAGTCATCCATACGACTCCAGTGGTTTAATCCATGTCTTCAGAAGTGATATGATGGGTGTGGGTTAGAAATAGATCAATATTTATGTCCTTTTTGTACTATAAATCTCCACGTTCACTTTCTTCTTCTTTTATTTTTGGTGACTCACATTTCTCGTGCATATCGCCTCCTACTGGCCCGAGAGGAGAATTTATAGTAAAAAAAAAGGGCTTTTTTTTTATATCCCACACGTATCATATCACTTCTGAAGACATGGATTTAACCACTGGAGTCACCTATGGATTACTTATATGCAGCCTTTATGTACTTTTTTAGCTTCAAAGTTCTGGGCACTATTTATCTGCATTGTATGGATCTACAGAACAGAGATATTCGTCTAAATATACTCATTTGTGTTCTGCAGAAGAAAAAAGTCATACACATCTGGGTCAGCATGAGGGTGAGTAAATGATGAGATAATTTTCATTTTTGGGTGAACTGTCCCTTTAAAGAAGTTGATCAAAATTAGCTAAATGAAATCAGTATAGAGACCATTTACATAAATAATAATAAATAATAATAAAAAAAAACAATAAAATTCAGTGTATTCTGCTGTCAAAATGCATGAAAAAGTGTGCCATTTGATAGTTTCATATGACGTTATTTTGTAAAAAATCTGGAGATTTGCGTGAAATATCAGTTTAAGAAACATTAGTATCATTGTAGACCATTTGAAAAGCCCACACTATACTGTACATCATGTTAAAGTGAGTAAATGCGGTTGAGACTGAAACAATAAATGAATGAGATCTGGTAAGATTCCTCGGTGGAAAGTCACAGTCTGTAAACTAGACTGCAAGTCAAAGCTATCAGGAGTCTTGATTATAAATGAAGTGCTGGCTTCTGGGTTAAGGTGGATTATTAATAGTTAATTGCATACTGTATTAAATCTGGGACTCGTTTCTGTCTTGGAGGGACATTGGGATTGATTCTGGATTTCATTAGTCTGGTGCTGATATAGAGGTCAGATGAAATCCTTCACAGCAGAGCAGATCTTGGTCTACATGGTGCACTTTGTCAAGACAAGAAGATGTGTAATGCTTTGGTTTGTCAATGTCGAAACAATGAGACATTTCAGAGCTTATGTCATGAGTTTGAGGTCAAAAATCACCCTACGAACAGCCATGCATTCTTAGATTTTATACAGTATAAACGATAACAATGTTCGCTGATAACACTGTATTCTCATATTAACGATGACATAATTCTAACATCATAGCTCTTTTTGCCAATCACATGCATGGGAAGTCTTTTCCGTGTTGGGGGTTTTATAGATCGGCTACCACTATTTCATATCGATCCATGTAGGAAACATCAAGCTCTGCCAGTCTGATAAGAGAGTTTACAATGAGCTCATAACGATGCACTTCTGTACTGTATGTGCAGCTGCTGAGTAACACCTCATGGAATAGTCCACCTAAAAATTGTAATTCAGTCATCATTTACACACCGTCATGTTCAAACCAAATGTGTGAGAACCAACTGTGTTTGGCATCGACGACATCAAACCTTGTGACATGTATTTACACAAAACATTTAAACGTATACATAATCTAAATACTTTGGATTGCTTTGGATGTTTTCACTTGTTTTGACTATAAACAAATTAAAGATGAAGTTTGTCATTTCTGCGACATTAGCACCCCCGAACACAATGTTTTCAAAACAGCTTTCTTAATACGCTCCTCGTCTGCAGTTCTTCAAAAAGTCCCACCCCCAACTCACGCCATTGGTTAAGAAATGCAGTTAGGGCGGGTGTAAGCGGGTCACTCAAAACAAACACTGGAATTTTTATAGCACCACAGAAACACAGTGATTACGGTTTTCAAGAAAATCAACCTTTGGATGATTTACTTATAATTGTATCTGTATATTAAACTGGGATAGAAGTATTTTAACACTGTAAATGTTACATACTTATACACTAATCAGCCACAACATTAAAAGCACCTGACTAATATTATGTAGGTCCCCCTCGTGCCGCCACAATTGTACGGAGTGGTTATCTGAGTTATCGTGGACTTTATCAGTTCAAACCAGTCTGGCCATTCTCTGTTGTTCTCTCCCATCAACAAGACATTTCCATCCGCAGAACTGCCCCTCACTGGATGTTTTTTTTTGTTTATTTTTTGGCACCATTCAGAGTAAATTCTAGAGACTGTTGTGTGTGAAACTGTTTTTATATATGTGGATTCTCTCCATTAAGCTTCCAAAAGGGAAGTTCATGGCCAGGGCCAGTTGCATTCCACGGTCACTTCCGGGGCTTCATCGTGCCTCCTCTGGGCTTTCTTGGGGGCAACAGCCTTTGGCCCAACGATTATCCTTGGGCCAAACAAGGCCAACTGGGGAGTGCGGTGGGGTCAAAGCTGGAGTTTCGCCCAATTTACCAGGCTGTGTATCCAGTGCATCACTGTACAAGTTCCCGAAAAAATAAAACATTGTGGTTAAAATCCATTAAAATGCACAATGGACAAAGCGGTGCCCAAAGACAGAACTTTCCATGGTTCGAGATCATGGATGGTGTGTTGGGACATTGTCCCGCTGTTAGTGGAGAGACCACTCGGGACACCATGGCAGTTACAGTCAGTGAGCAGTCAATGTTAACTTATCTTGCTATGTAGCTCTATAGAGTATGAAACTCTACATTCTAGATAACTAGATACCATGATACCTCAACTTGAGCTTCCCTCTTGCTTGTGAAATGGGCAGGGTGTGTGACGTTGGCAACAGTGCAGCATGTTAAGGGCAGGTTTTAGAGCAATGCTGTGGGACTGTTGGCCAGGGCTGGACTGGTAATCTGGCATACCAGGCATTTTCCTGACGGGCCAGTGCACTTTGGGGCCAATCAGGGGTGGACTGGCCATTGGGAGAACAGAGCGGGGTGGTGGGTCAGCCGCGAAATGTGCCAATTGTGCAGCAATAAGCTAAAATAAGCTGCTGCGTTATGCAGAATGGACCACAAAACGCGTTGTGATATGCAGAACAGGCCAGAGAACACCCAGCCCCCCCCCCCCCCAACCCTCATGTGATTGGCCCCTTTGGGCCAGTTGCTATGTAAAATCCTGGGCCGATTTCTCTTCACAGTCCATCGCTTCTGTTGGCCAAATGGTGGGAACGCAAGTCGATTTGGTCCTGCGGTTCAAACTCCGAGGCTATTGGCCCTGGCTGACCAGTTGATAGCCCTGGCTCGCACTGGCCTGAAAGTGGAAAAGCAGCTAATGAAGTCATATCCACTTTTTCCACTTATAACAGTGTGAAAGCACCCTCTGTCTGCTCATAGAAATGTAATAGCCTGATGTCATAAAATGTACATCATCATGGCAGCATTTTTGCAAAACTAAATTACGTGCTTTATTACACATTTTACTGCTGTTTCTGAGCAAAAAGCAAATGAGAGGTAAACAAAGCAGACATCCTTACCATACACCATACACCACTACGCTCTGTTTAAAGAGCATAGGACACATAAGTCTATGTAGGACCTCTATGCATCCTTATATTGACAGTCAGGGTTTTTTGCGGCTCTGGTTCAGAAATAGATGTATAAACTTGAGATGAGACCTCGGTCGATGTGAGAGAAAATCTGTCTCTCTACACTCCACATGATTCATTTTGAATAGATTTCAAGGACTATGGAGCACTTCATGACAAAAGTTCAGTAGTTTGGTTGTGGTTTGACCTCATTTGTGGCTATATCAGAGACTTATGACAAAAAGGAGTCTACGTTTTATATTCATTCTCTCGTATTGTGTAAAAGGCGGATATATCCACATGGATTATGGGTTATTGCTCGAGCAAACATGCATTAATTTGTGCTGACAAAGAACTCAGCAACTATTGTTTTTTCCACTGCCTGCTGGTCTCAATATCACATTACTATACCTATATTTTTACGTGGCTCGTTGTACGTATCGCGCTAGTTTTGTGGTGAAATGAACACTAGAGGTGCTACTACAACAATGACTTATATTTACTTTCTCTCAAATCATGAGTAAAATGATGGCTTATCAGTTCATAAACACTTACTTTTCGCCCTGTTCCTCACACAGAACTATATAATGACATTGTAACAGGGTTTAAAATGGGCAAGGAGGAGGCGGGAACCAGCTGAACAGTCTAAATAATGTTTAATGAAAACTTAAAAAGACACAAATATAAACACTCACGGCAGCTGCGTGCGGCTCTCTCGCTCTCTCAAACTGCCGCATCTGACTCGGCTTTATCCCCTCCTTGGCTTATTAACCCAATTGGGGGCCAGCCATGCGCACACACGGCACGGCCCCACCCTCCTCATCGTCACACTCCTCCCTCCTTTGCCTCAGGCCGGGGATCCCCCAGCATGATGTACACCCCCCCTCCCCCACACACACACACTTTCCGAGGGGGGGGGCACTGAAGGCGTTCCCTTCCTTTCCTTTCGAGACCCAGGAGGGAGACAAGGGGAGGGAAGAGGGAGAGAGCGAGGTGGAGTGACAGTGAGAGAGAAAAAAATTGCTAGCCGGTTCCCAAACACGCCATCACCTGGTCCTCGACCCCTCATCCACCTTCTAGCGGATGACAGATGCTCCTCCCCCGGCAGACTGCAGCGAGTCCTCCGACCTCTGGCGGATGGAACGTCCCTCCACATCCTTGTGGCCGGTAGCGAGCCCATACACCCCTGGAGGGGTCATCTGCTAGAAGGTGGCTGAGTGGTCAAGGACCAGGCGATGGCGTGTTTGGGAACCGGCGAGCAATTTTTTTCTTTCTCTCACTGATGCTCCACCTCGCTTTCTCTCTCCCATTTTCCCTCCCCTTGTCTCCCTCTCGGGTATCGAAAGACAAACCTCATCCATTTTGGAGAACATTTAACTTGCTTTTTGCACACATTTCTGATCTCACATTGAAATCAGGGAGTATTGTCGTAGAGATAAGCTTGATTTATTGGTTGCATATCCCCCAAACAATACATTTTTACACCACTGAGGGTTAGGTCCAGGTTTGAGGTGTGAGGGTTCAGTTTATAAAATAAGCATTCAAATTCAATGTATTACATCCTGTAATGCTGGCCTCAACTAGCTTCACAACTTGCTTTTGTCACCCCTCGGTGGACATTTCACTCGGAAAATGCAGCTCACACTTGCCCAAGCGCCCAACAGCAATTACCAGTTTGACCACTGGAGGCAGTGTTTTCAGTCTTTGGCAAAAACAGGCCGATTTTAGCTACAGAAGTCAACTCATTGGCTTCATCACTCTGTCTCCTCTCCACCAGTAAGCTGGTGTGTGGTGGGCGTACTGGCGCAATATGGCTGTCGTCGCATCATCCAGGTGGATGCTGCACATTGGTGGTGGTTGAGGAGATTCCCCCCTTCCTTGTAAAGCACTTTGAGGTCTCAGATAAAGCGCTATATAAATGTAACTAATAATAATAAATAATAACTCACTGTTTCCGATTCCACTGTGAGGTCAGTCTAACAGTTGGATTAGCCATGCCTCCTCTTTCCAAAACCCAGCACTCCAAAGATGCCAAATGAGTTTACTGAGACCTGCATTATGCAAAAATGTTTTTTTTGAAACAGTGGTTCCCAACCCTGTTCTTGGAGGCCCCCCAACAATACACATTTTGGATATCTCCCTTATCAAACAACACTTATTTCATCAATTGAAGAGTCATCAATGTTCTAGTATCTCTTTCAACTATTCCCTCTCCGTTACTGTGATGCAACATATTGACATGTTTCTTTGATTAGAATGCAATCGAATTGTCTCATGGTGATGACATAATCAGGAATGTGTTTCAGCGGGCAACAGCGGTCTTGTCTGATCATATCGTCCACGTGTGATGACTCTCCACCTCTCGGTACCCATAGCCCCCTTCTGTGTCTCAGCATGTTGTCGTCTTTATTTAAATATTGATGCGCTGTCTCAGACACCTGCTGAACTGGCAGTGGAATGATCTACCTCTGGGAGAAGACATAAAAAAAAAGTCATTGATGATGCCACAAGTATTAATAAATAGTTGTGGAATGAATATATGCGTAAGATTCAACAGCATATTGCAATCCTTTTGGCTTGGTTTCATTTGTGAACTGTATGAACCGTTATGTTCTATATCAGTGTCCGGTTGTATAAATCTGTATAAGACTAGTCTTACATGTTAGATATCAAAAATGTTTATTTAAGGCTGGTCTTAACTAGGCATGTGATGGTATAACATTTTCACATCACAATAATTGCTGAAGATTTTATCATGGTATATGGTATTCTCATGGTTACATATGATATCGGTATTAGCTGATTACAACTGTATTTAAGTTGTTTACTACCAGACACAAACATTACAGCAGAGTTTTAGCATTCTCTTCGGCCATTTGAAAGCAAGCTACACATTATCTACAAACAGTTCACTTCCTTTGTCGTCTTAGTTGTCACTAAGCTAGTTGTCTCTCTCTCAGTTTTAAAAAACAGTTTGGAAAAACTAGCAGGACTGTCTAAACTTGCCTTTATCTCGCTGAATTGCACTAGACGACTGTCCCGCAGATGAGCGAACATGTTGGAGGTTTTCCCGTGTTTCGCTGCCACTTTTCTGCCACATGTATTACACAAAGCAAAACCATCTTCGACCAACAATACGCCTACATTTTATGGAAACCAAAATACTTCCACACTTCCGACTTAAAAAAGGTTTCTAGCGTAAATAGAAATTCAAGTGACCATATTGTTGTGGGGCACTGGTGGATTCGGAGAAGCTACAAATTTGTATTGTAGCCTATACGGTTCCGGAGTTATGAGAAAAAAATGTGAATTAGCTAATTATACCGCCACTGTGTGGCCGATTGTCACAAAATTGTATATGCGGCTTCGAGTTGACACCCTGCTTGTGTATAGTAATTTCCATAATCCTCGGCCATTCCCAATATGAGTTATAAGGTACTGAAATTTGATTGGCCAGTGGCGGCCATTTTTGTTAATTTGTCGCATTTGAACCAAAGAAGATGCATATTTAATTTGAACTTTGTCGCTCAAACAGCTGTAAAGTAATGACAGTTTTTTTTGTAGCGCCCTCTAGGGGTGAAATTGTGAGAAACTTCTGCCGTATTCTAAACGTCCCATGATTATGTGTAAAGAGTTTGGATACTTTTGGAGTTTGCGTTGAGTATAATTTGATCAATGACTCAAATTGTATTAAACTGTATCACAACTTGCTTTTTGCACCCCTCAGTGGACATTTCACTCGGAAAATGTAGCTCACACTTGCCCAAACGCCTAACAACAATTACCAGTTTGGCCACTGGAGGCAGTGTTTTCAACTTTGGTTGGTTATGACTCAAATTGTATTAAACTGTAGGAATTGTAGGAATTGTATCGTTAATATCTTCGGAACAATTTCACGTATCGAAATTCTTTTGATATATTTTGTCTGTAGATGATGCATACCAAATTGCTTGCTGATCGGACAAACGGTATAGGAGGAGTTAGAAGAAGTAGGTTTTTCAACAAATTCAAGATGGTGTAAAACAATAATAGACAGAAATGAAATCGGACTCAAGAAATCAGAGTAAAATGAATTTCGATTCTAACGTTTATGGTTGCAGAGATATGAGCCTAAATGTAAAAGTGTTTATTATAGCGCCACCTAGTGTCAGATGGGTGTGCATTTGTGCACCTGAGTAGTGGGAGGGATTTGGGATCATCCTGCCAAGTTTGGTGTCTCCAGGACTTACGGTCTATGACGCCCAGACACTTTTAAGGTAAAAAATAAATAAAATACGAAGAAAAAGAAGAAAATCAGTAAAATTGCAATAGGCTTCGCTGCTTGCCCCCCTAATGATGAATTATAGTGCAGTAGGGTGCCGTTTGGGATGCATCTAGTGTCTTACTGTTCCCACAATGCAATGCAAATTAAACTGTCTTACTAAAGACAGATGTCAGCTTGTTCATGCAAAAGTCTTTCTATGACATCTTTATAGTAAGTTTGACTAATTGTTAGACACAGTCTTAAGTTAATGATCATGTTCATGCAGCCGGCAGGTCTCAGTGTGGTGGAACTACAGGCTACAAGTTCAGCATCTGAAATGAGATTAACAACAACATTCTGCACCAAAGAAAGTCTCTGCAATTCACTTTTTTAATAATACTACATTTCACATCTCTCTGGGGCATTCAGTGTTTCTCAGAGTTACTCGTAAAAGTTTGAGAGGTTAAAGGAGTTCATACAGAAATGAAAAGTCTGTCATTATTTACTCTTATTTACCCTTTTATATTCCACTAAACCACAGAGGAGATTTTTGAAGAAACTTTGTGCAGAAACCACTTTTCTACACAAAGACATGCAACGTTCATTGTGACCACATAGGCCAAGCTCCACAGTGTACCAAAGGTTGTCCATACAACTTGGGTGCTATATTAGATTTGTGTTAGAAACTGACCAAGATTTTGGTTTGTTTTCACAGAAAAATGTACTATCCGTTCAGCTCTCAAACTGTATTGTCCTGCGAACTGCTGTGTTGCGTTCACTTACAACACTTTTTTGATTCGGACACTAATTAAATTCCTGAGCTGCAGTGGAGTTTTCTGTGAATTTTTTTTTCTCGACAGACGTCATCATTGTGTTTAAAAGAGCTGTGTAAAGTCTCTTTAAAATTTCTCCTATAAAAATCAGCATACGGCTTTGAATGGAATGAAGGCGAATATGACCTGATTTGAATTTTGGGTGAACTATTCTTTAAGAGCGCTCCTGGCTGTATTCCACACATACATATTCACTGGTGACCTTCAGCAGGATTGTTCTGAAAGCCTCGGCGGGTGATCTGAGCGGCTCTTATTGATCAGTCTCCTCAGGAACACGCTCCGATGCAATCCGAGCACGCTCTGACGTAAGGCGAGAGCATTTTACCCAGACAGACCAATTTGTCACAGTTGTTCTCGATTTCAGTGCTTTTAAACGAATGCTCTGTAAATAAACTAGTATGCAAACTGTCCCAAACACCATTTGCACAATGGTGTGACTTCTGATTACGTGAGACAAGAATCCCAAATGTTGTCGATTCAATGCACTGTAAGTCTCTTTGGATAAAACTTAAGCAAATGTCAATTTTACCAAAACGCTGGCCATTGGCAGGTGTATAAAAAGGTAAAATCTGGACCCTGACTGCAACACAACGTCACTCGTGTTTTTACTGGCATTTAAAGTGGCTTGCATTAAGAGTTTGAATGAGTACTAAAGTGGCTAATTCTTGCTTTAGCGACATGAGGTCACTAAAGCAGCCATATGCTTCACTGTTCAACCCATTATAGGGGATTAAATGAAGGAAACTGGCCCTAATTTGTTCAGAAATGTTGCTTCTCTATCCCCAGAGGCTATATCAGGATGTTTTGTGAGGATGCAATTACCGCACTTTGATGTTTTGATGTGTCTTTAGCGCAAACAGGCTTGTACTTAGAGTTAAATTACCGTTAGCATCATCTGGCTTACATTAACACCAGGCCATTAAATCTCTTTTGTTTAGCATCTGGCGAGACAGTGAATGTTGTGCATGTTGCAAACGTTTCGTTAAATCCCAGTAACATCCATTTATTATCTTAGACACCATAAAATTTCCTAGTGTCACGAGATCATCTCTAAATACCATCACACTTGACCTTTAACTGGTCTCTGAGTCTTAAGTAAGGCGGTTAGCAGTAAAACACTTGCCTATCACGGGGTGAGTGGGTTTATGTGTAGGTTTAAGGGAGAGTTAGGCACCTTAAATTCTACCTAATATCAGTCCACTCAAGAACCTTCATGTAGCCAGTCCGTAAGAGCCCGAAAGTGTCAGAATCCTGTAGTTTTTGAACTAAAGATGGTGGAAGTACAGAGTTCTGCTCAGAGACTTACAGTCAACTGGGGCAGTGAAACCAGGTCGTTCCCACATAAAATGTACCTCTGTTAAAAAAGGCCTTCTCCTGGAAGGGAAAGACTAATTATACATCCTTCCGAAGTCACACTCTCTCTCTTTCTCTGCCTCATTCTCTTGCTTTCTGTCTCTCTTAAGCACTCAAAGATGTAGATCATGAGGCAGAGCGAATACGCTGACATTGACACAGTTGAGACGCCATTTCAGGCTCCCCGTGTGAGGAACGATGGCCTCCGGGTCTGGTGGACCGAAACGCATTGTTGTTGTGCTGCTTTGAGATTGAGTTGGTCATTAAAACCGATTGGTAGGCTCAGACTGAATCTGTGCTGATTTCAGGGGGAAATCTGTGGAATTAATTTAAGCATGGTACAATGTGTTAAACCGAGAGCAGTGCACTCTTATTGGTAGCTTAAAGGATAATCCAATTAGTATTTTATAAGGCTGTCAATTTAAAATGTTAATTACATTCAAGAATTATGTAACAAAACCAAAAAACAGATGATTAATCATGCCCCCGGACCATAATAAGGAATATTCCTCCCATCGGAGCAATTAGAGCTTGAATTTCCACCTGTTTTCAGCAGGGGGCTGTAAGCGAAACCCCAGATGTTTAGGCAACGTGCAGCGATACAGACAACAAACCAAACTTCAGGCTTGCTTGCCTCTAGCGACAGCACAAGACGAGAACACGTACCTGTATTAAAACACAGAACGGACGGAGCCCAATTCCGAATGCAGGGATCTTCAGATGCGTTTTTCAACACAGCACCCTAAAAACGCTCCGTTAATGACGTGACACAACAAAAGTGTTGGTGTGTACATTGACGCATCCTTAGAAAAGAACTTATTTTGTATTTATTTATTTCATTTTTTTGTTTAGTTTTCTCCCATTTTCTCCCCAATGTGGAACGCCCAATTCCCAATGCGCTCCAGGTACTCGTGGTGGCGTAGTGACTCGCCTCAGTCCGGGTGGCGGAGGACGAATCTCAGTTGCCTCCGCATCTGAGACCATCAATCCGCGCATCTTATCGTGTGGCTTGCTGAGCGTGTTACCGTGGAGACATAGCGTGTGTGGAGGCTTCATGCTATTCTCTGCGGCATCCATGCACAACTCAGCAAACACTCAAAGAGCACGCTATTAGGAACACCTGTACACCTACTTATAAATGTGATTATCCAATCAGCCAATGGAGATGCTGAAGTGCATAAAATCATGCAGATACGGGTCAGGAGCTGCAGTTAATGTTAAAGATCAACCATCAGAATGGGGAACAATTTTATCCTGGTGATTTGGATGGTGGCATGATTGTTGGTGCCTGATGGGCTGGTTCGAGTATTTCTGTAACTGCTGATCTCCTGGGATTTTCACACACAACAGTTTCTAGAATATATTAGGGTCTGAGCAGTTTGGAAAAGTGGAGAAAATTAGCAAAATTGTCAAATTTGAAAGAACAGATCTATCAGGGGTAAAGTTATTTAATTACTTAGTTCTGTATTTACTTTGTAGGTATTGGGTTTGCAGACAAAGCCATTCTTATCTTATTATGGTTCCTAGTGGACACAATTGGTCATTCCTCTATCATCTGTCAGTCACAGTTCAATAAACTTGCTGATCATTCAAATTTGCTGTTAACAACGGAAATGGATGAAATTTGGCATGTGTCCTCAGAGTGTCGTTTTGTCCAAGTGTACCAATTTTTGTGAAATTTGGACATTGCATTCACAAGATGTAGTCCAATTAGTCATTATAGACCACACCCGAAGAATGTATAGGTGCAAATTTAATAAACTACAAAATGAATACAACTTATTTTGATAACTTTTGGTCATGAGGGTCTCTATATTATACAATACAGTAATTTTTTTAATAAATTCACTGTGGCAGAAATTGACAATTTTCTTCAAAAAATCGGAATAGCGATTGCAGTTCCGGAATTAATGAACCTACATATTTGCTTATAACAGCCCCAACGTGTGGCTGATTCTCTCTAAATTTGGTATATAGCTTAATTTAGGCAATTTCAGAATTATCAACCATTGTAGGGTTAAAATCTGCAACCTTTCGATTACCGGCCCATATCTTTAACAATAAAGGCTACACCACATCTACTGGCTTATTACATAAAAGACTGAAGCAAGGAACTTGGGTTGATGGAAGCCCATCCTTGATGAAGCATTGATTTCCATGGTGGTCCAGGCTAGATTCGTGCTGGTCTAGCTGCTTCTATGCATCTTAACTAACTTAACCAGCAAGACATGCTTGATAAGACTTATTTACCAGGAGACAATGCTGTAGACCAGCACACTTAGCTGGTGAAGCTACTCAACCAGCATGGTCTTCTTGATGAAGCTTATTGGCCAAGGAAGTCTGGGTGGTTAAGCTATTCAAGAGGCCTGTGGGGCTTCTGCACACCAGCATCCAAAACACAACATAGCCTAATGTATGTTGGTGACTATGATCTTTTCAAAATGCAGTAGATGTAACTAAACCCAGCATGCTCTTAGTTAGAGCTGCATTAATGATTCGGACGGTTCATGGAATGAAGAAAATCCATATGGCACTTGGGTCTTGAGTCTAAAACAGTGTCTTTAGGGCCAAAGATCAGAAACATTAATATACTTTGAATCCCATTAGGCTTATGTGCTTCTATAATGCCATATTGTAGAGGAACATTGATAGACAACAGAAGCAAGAGTCTAAATGGGGCCCTATTCATAAATTGTCTAAATCTCCTGGGAGCCAGTTTGTTTGTATCTCTGAACTGCATGAAACATTAAACAAGCTTTTATTCCAGCGCTGAACAGCACAAGAACAGCGTTTTTCTTTATATAGCTTTTAGAGTAGTGAAATCATTTTTTGCTGGTTTATTTTCCACAGAGCGCTGGCAGACATTTTGAGACAGCAGGGGTCCGTTCCCATATCGCAGTATGAGCATGAAAACATCACAGCCATAGACACTTCGGCCAAAGAGAACACACCTGTGCGGACGTCCAAGAACCACTACACACCAGTCCACAACAAAAACAACCACGGTATGTGACAGATGTCATGTGTTCTCAGTGTAATTTATGTCATATTATTTAAAACTGGGATTTTATGCCACATTAAAATAAATGAGTAAAATAAATACGATTTTGAGAAAAAGTATGTTAATAATGTCAAAATGGTTTGAAAATAATCTTATAATAGGCCTTTCACGACGATAAATTCATACCATTGCTAGAATACAGTCATAATTAATAACATTACAAAATAATCAAGTCTTGACTTACGATGATAAATTCATAAAGTTTTGAGAATAGTCTTAATATTACAAAAATAAAGTTGTAATGATGTCAGAATAATCTCAACATAGGGCTTTTACGATGATAAAGTCATAAGGTTTCAAGAAAAAGTCATAATAACAAGAATAAAGTCGTAACATACGAGGATAAAGTCATACAGTTTCAATAATAAAGTAATATTTTGAGAATAATATCAAAATAGACCTTTTACAAGAATCTAGAAAGTGTCAAGAAAAAAGTCGTAATTAATAACATTACAAAAATAAAGTCGTAATTAATAACATTAATAGAATAAAGTCGTAATGAATAACATTACATGAATAAAGTCGTAACATTACAAGAATAAAGTCGTAATTAATAACATTACAAGAATAAAGTCGTAATTAATAACATTGCAAGAATAAAGTCGCAACATTACAAGAATAAATTCGTAATTAATAACATTACATGAATAAAGTCGCAACATTACAAGAATAAAGTCGTAATTAATAACATTAATAGAATAAAGTCGTAATTAATAACATTACATGAATAAAGTCGTAATTAATAACATTAATAGAATAAAGTCGTAATGAATAACATTACGTGAATAAAGTCTTAATTAATAACATTACATGAATAAAGTCGTAATTAATAACATTAATAGAATAAAGTCGTAATTAATAACACTACATGAATAAAGTCGTAATTAATAACATTAATAGAATAAAGTCGTAATGAATAACATTGCATGAACAAAGTCGTAATTGATAACATTAATAGAATAAAGTCGTAATGAATAACATTACGTGAATAAAATCTTAATTAATAACATTACATGAATAAAGTCGTAACATTACTTGAATAAAGTCATAATTAATAACATTAATAGAATAAAGTCGAAATGAATAACATTACGTGAATAAAGTCTTAATTAATAACATTACATGAATAAAGTCGTAACATTACATGAATAAAGTCGTAATTAATAACATTAATAGAATAAAGTCGTAACATTACATGAATAAAGTCGTAATTAATAACATTAATAGAATAAAGTCGTAATGAATAACATTACATGAATAAAGTCGTAATTAATAATATTACATGAATAAAGTCGTAATTAATAACATTAATAGATTAAAGTCATAATGAATAACATTACATGAATAAAGTCGTAATTAATAACATTAATAGAATAAAGTCATAATGAATAACATTACATGAATAAAGTCGTAATTAATAACATTAATAGAATAAAGTCGTAATGAATAACATTACATCAATAAAGTCGTAATTAATAACATTAATAGACTAAAGTCGTAACATTACATGAATAAAGTCGTAATTAATAACATTAATAGAATAAAGTCGTAATGAATAACATTACATCAATAAAGTCGTAATTAATAACATTAATAGACTAAAGTCGTAACATTACATGAATAAAGTCGTAATTAATAACATTAATAGAATAAAGTCATAATGAATAACATTAATAGAATAAAGTCGTAATTAATAACATTAATAGAACAAAGTCGTAATGAATAACATTACATTAATAAAGTCGTAATTAATAACATTAATAGACTAAAGTCGTAACATTACATGAATAAAGTCGTAATTAATAACATTAATAGAATAAAGTCATAATGAATAACATTAATAGAATAAAGTCGTAATGAATAACATTACAAGAATAAAGTCGTAATTAATAACATTAATAGAATAAAGTCATAATTAATAACATTAATAGAATAAAGTCGTAACATTACATGAATAAAGTCGTAATTAATAACATTAATAGAATAAAGTCATAATTAATAACATTACTAGAATAAAGTCGTAATTAATAACATTAATAGAATAAAGTCGTAATTAATAACATTACATGAATAAAGTCATAATTAATAACATTAATAGAATAAAGTCATAATTAATAACATTACTAGAATAAAGTCGTAATGAATAACATTACATGAATAAAGTCATAATTAATAACATTACTAGAATAAAGTCATAATGAATAACATTAATAGAATAAAGTCGTAATGAATAACATTACAAGAATAAAGTCGTAATTAATAACATTAATAGAATAAAGTCATAATTAATAACATTAATAGAATAAAGTCGTAACATTACATGAATAAAGTCATAATTAATAACATTAATAGAATAAAGTCATAATTAATAACATTACTAGAATAAAGTCGTAATGAATAACATTACATGAATAAAGTCATAATTAATAACATTACAAGAATAAAGTCATAATGAATAACATTACATGAATAAAGTTGTAATTAATAACATTACAGAATAAAGTCGTAATTAATGACATTACAAGAATAAAGTCGTAACATTACAGAATAAAGTCGTAATTAATAACATTACAGAATAAAGTCATAATTAATAACATTACAAGAATAAAGTCGTAACATTACAAGAATAAAGTCTTAATTAATAACATTACAAGAATAAAGTCGTAACATTACAGAATAAAGTCGTAATTAATAACATTACATGAATAAAGTCGTAACAATACAGAATAAAGTCGTATTTAATAACATTACAAGAATAAATTCGCAACATTACAGAATAAAGTCGTAATTAATAACATTACAAGAAAAAAGTCGTAACAATACAGAATAAAGTTGTAATTAATAACATTACAAGAATAAAGTTGTAACATTACAGAATAAAGTCGTAATTAATAACATTACAAGAATAAAGTCGCAACAATACAGAATAAAGTCATAATTGATAACATTACAAGAATAAAGTCGTAATTAATAACATTACATGTATAAAGTCGTAATTAATAACATTACATAAATAAAGTTGTAACATTACAGAATAAAGTCGTAATTAATAACTTTACAGAATAAAGTCGTAATTAATAACATTACATGAATAAAGTCGTAACATTACAGAATAAAGTTGTAATTAATAACATTACATGAATAAAGTCATAACAATACAGAATAAAGTCGTAATTAATAACATTACAGAATAAAGTCGTAATTAATAACATTACATGAATAAAGTCGTAACATTACAGAATAAAGTCGTAATTAATAACATTACATGAATAAAGTCATAATTAATAACATTAATAGAATAAAGTCGAAATGAATAACATTACGTGAATAAAGTCTTAATTAATAACATTACATGAATAAAGTCGTAACATTACATGAATAAAGTCGTAATTAATAACATTAATAGAATAAAGTCGTAACATTACATGAATAAAGTCGTAATTAATAACATTAATAGAATAAAGTCGTAATGAATAACATTACATGAATAAAGTCGTAATTAATAATATTACATGAATAAAGTCGTAATTAATAACATTAATAGATTAAAGTCATAATGAATAACATTACATGAATAAAGTCGTAATTAATAACATTAATAGAATAAAGTCATAATGAATAACATTACATGAATAAAGTCGTAATTAATAACATTAATAGAATAAAGTCGTAATGAATAACATTACATCAATAAAGTCGTAATTAATAACATTAATAGACTAAAGTCGTAACATTACATGAATAAAGTCGTAATTAATAACATTAATAGAATAAAGTCGTAATGAATAACATTACATCAATAAAGTCGTAATTAATAACATTAATAGACTAAAGTCGTAACATTACATGAATAAAGTCGTAATTAATAACATTAATAGAATAAAGTCATAATGAATAACATTAATAGAATAAAGTCGTAATTAATAACATTAATAGAATAAAGTCGTAATGAATAACATTACATTAATAAAGTCGTAATTAATAACATTAATAGACTAAAGTCGTAACATTACATGAATAAAGTCGTAATTAATAACATTAATAGAATAAAGTCATAATGAATAACATTAATAGAATAAAGTCGTAATGAATAACATTACATGAATAAAGTCGTAATTAATAACATTAATAGAATAAAGTCATAATTAATAACATTACTAGAATAAAGTCGTAATTAATAACATTAATAGAATAAAGTCGTAATTAATAACATTACATGAATAAAGTCATAATTAATAACATTAATAGAATAAAGTCATAATTAATAACATTACTAGAATAAAGTCGTAATGAATAACATTACATGAATAAAGTCATAATTAATAACATTACTAGAATAAAGTCATAATGAATAACATTAATAGAATAAAGTCGTAATGAATAACATTACAAGAATAAAGTCGTAATTAATAACATTAATAGAATAAAGTCATAATTAATAACATTAATAGAATAAAGTCGTAACATTACATGAATAAAGTCGTAATTAATAACATTAATAGAATAAAGTCATAATTAATAACATTACTAGAATAAAGTCGTAATTAATAACATTAATAGAATAAAGTCGTAATTAATAACATTACATGAATAAAGTCATAATTAATAACATTAATAGAATAAAGTCATAATTAATAACATTACTAGAATAAAGTCGTAATGAATAACATTACATGAATAAAGTCATAATTAATAACATTACAAGAATAAAGTCGTAATGAATAACATTACATGAATAAAGTTGTAATTAATAACATTACAGAATAAAGTCGTAATTAATGACATTACAAGAATAAAGTCGTAACATTACAGAATAAAGTCGTAATTAATAACATTACAGAATAAAGTCATAATTAATAACATTACAAGAATAAAGTCGTAACATTACAAGAATAAAGTCTTAATTAATAACATTACAAGAATAAAGTCGTAACATTACAGAATAAAGTCGTAATTAATAACATTACATGAATAAAGTCGTAACAATACAGAATAAAGTCGTATTTAATAACATTACAAGAATAAATTCGCAACATTACAGAATAAAGTCGTAATTAATAACATTACAAGAAAAAGTCGTAACAATACAGAATAAAGTTGTAATTAATAACATTACAAGAATAAAGTTGTAACATTACAGAATAAAGTCGTAATTAATAACATTACAAGAATAAAGTCGCAACAATACAGAATAAAGTCATAATTGATAACATTACAAGAATAAAGTCGTAATTAATAACATTACATGTATAAAGTCGTAATTAATAACATTACATAAATAAAGTTGTAACATTACAGAATAAAGTCGTAATTAATAACTTTACAGAATAAAGTCGTAATTAATAACATTACATGAATAAAGTCGTAACATTACAGAATAAAGTTGTAATTAATAACATTACATGAATAAAGTCATAACAATACAGAATAAAGTCGTAATTAATAACATTACAGAATAAAGTCGTAATTAATAACATTACATGAATAAAGTCGTAACATTACAGAATAAAGTCGTAATTAATAACATTACATGAATAAAGTCGTAATTAATAACATTAATAGAATAAAGTCATAATGAATAACATTACATGAATAATGTCGTAATTAATAATATTAATAGAATAAAGTCATAATGAATAACATTACATGAATAAAGTCGTAATTAATAACATTAATAGAATAAAGTCGTAATGAATAACATTACATTAATAAAGTCGTAATTAAGAACATTAATAGACTAAAGTGGTAACATTACATGAATAAAGTCGTAATTAATAACATTAATAGAATAAAGTCATAATGAATAACATTACATGAATAAAGTCATAATTAATAACATTACAAGAATAAAGTCGTAATGAATAACATTACATGAATAAAGTTGTAATTAATAACATTACTAGAATAAAGTTGTAATTATTAACATTAATAGAATAATGTCGTAATGAATAACATTACATTAATAAAGTCGTACTTAATAACATTAATAGACTAATGTCGTAACATTACATGAATAAAGTCGTAATTAATAACATTAATAGAATAAAGTCATAATGAATAACATTAATAAAATAAAGTCGTAATGAATAACATTACAAGAATAAAGTCGTAATTAATAACATTAATAGAATAAAGTCGTAACATTACATGAATAAAGTCGGAATTAATAACATTAATAGAATAAAGTCGTAATTAATAACATTAATAGAATAAAGTCATAATTAATAACATTACTAGAATAAAGTCGTAATTAATAACATTAATAGAATAAAGTCGTAATTAATAACATTACTAGAATAAAGTCGTAATGAATAACATTACATGAATAAAGTCATAATTAATAACATTACAAGAATAAAGTCGTAATGAATAACATTACATGAATAAAGTTGTAATTAATAACATTACAAGAATAAAGTCGTAATTAATAACATTACTAGAATAAAGTCGTAACATTATATGAATAAAGTCGTAATTAATAACATTACAAGAATAAAGTCGTAACATTACAGAATAAAGTAGTAATTAATAACATTAATAGAATAAAGTCATAATTAATAACATTACTAGAATAAAGTCGTAATTAATAACATTAATAGAATAAAGTCGTAATGAATAACATTACATGAATAAAGTCATAATTAATAACATTAATAGAATAAAGTCGTAATGAATAACATTACATTAATAAAGTCGTAATTAATAACATTAATAGACTAAAGTGGTAACATTACATGAATAAAGTCATAATTAATAACATTACAAGAATAAAGTCGTAACATTACAAGAATAAAGTCGTAATTAATAACATTACAAGAATAAAGTCGTAACAATACAGAATAAAGTCGTAATTAATAACATTACATGAATAAAGTCGTAACATTACAGAATAAAGTCGTAATTAATAACATTACAAGAATAAAGTTGCAACAATACAGAATAAAGTCGTAATTAATAACATTACTAGAATAAAGTCGTAACATTACATGAATAAAGTCGTAATTAATAACATTACAAGAATAAAGTCGTAACATTACAGAATAAAGTCGTAATTAATAACATTACAAGAATAAAGTCGTAACATTACAGAATAAAGTCGTAATTAATAACATTACAGAATAAAGTCGTAATTAATAACATTACAAGAATAAAGTCGTAGCATTACAAGAATACAGAATAAAGTCGTAATTAATAACATTACAAGAATAAAGTCGTAACATTACAAGAATAAAGTCGTAATTAATAACATTACAAGAATAAAGTCGTAACAATACAGAATAAAGTCGTAATTAATAACATTACATGAATAAAGTCGTAACATTACAGAATAAAGTCGTAATTAATAACATTACAAGAATAAAGTTGCAACAATACAGAATAAAGTCGTAATTAATAACATTACATGAATAAATTCGTAACATTACAGAATAAAGTCATAATTAATAACATTACAAGAATAAAGTCGTAATTAATAACATTACATGAATAAAGTCGTAATTAATAACATTACATAAATAAAGTTGTAACATTACAGAATAAAGTCGTAATTAATAACTTTACAGAATAAAGTCATAATTAATAACATTACATGAATAAAGTCGTAACATTACAGAATAAAGTTGTAATTAATAACATTACAAGAATAAAGTCGTAATTAATAACATTACATGAATAAAGTCATAACAATACAGAATAAAGTCGTAATTAATAACATTACAAGAATAAAGTCATAACATTACAAGAATAAAGTCGTAATTAATAACATTACATGAATAAAGTCGTAACATTACAGAATAAAGTCGTAATTAATAACATTACAGAATAAAGTCGTAACATTACAAGAATACAGAATAAAGTCGTAATTAATAACATTACAAGAATAAAGTCGTAACATTACAAGAATAAAGTCGTAATTAATAACATTACAAGAATAAAGTCGTAACAATACAGAATAAAGTCGTAATTAATAACATTACAGAATAAAGTCGTAATTAATAACATTACAAGAATAAAGTCGTAACATTACAAGAATACAGAATAAAGTCGTAATTAATAACATTACAAGAATAAAGTCGTAACATTACAAGAATAAAGTCGTAATTAATAACATTAATAGAATAAAGTCATAATTAATAACATTACTAGAATAAAGTCGTAATTAATAACATTAATAGAATAAAGTCGTGATGAATAACATTACATGAATAAAGTCATAATTAATAACATTAATAGAAAAAATTCGTAATTAATAACATTAATTGAATAAAGTCATAATTAATATCATTACTAGAATAAAGTCGTAATTAATAACATTAATAGAATAAAGTCGTAATTAATAACATTACTAGAATAAAGTCGTAATGAATAACATTACATGAATAAAGTTGTAATTAATAACATTACAAGAATAAAGTCGTAATTAATAACATTACTAGAATAAAGTCGTAACATTACATGAATAAAGTCGTAATTAATAACATTACAAGAATAAAGTCGTAACATTACAGAATAAAGTCGTAATTAATAACATTACAAGAATAAAGTCATAACATTACAGAATAAAGTCGTAATTAATAACATTACAAGAATAAAGTCGTAACATTACAGAATAAAGTCGTAATTAATAACATTACAGAATAAAGTCGTAATTAATAACATTACAAGAATAAAGTCGTAACATTACAAGAATACAGAATAAAGTCGTAATTAATAACATTACAAGAATAAAGTCGTAACATTACAAGAATAAAGTCGTAATTAATAACATTACAAGAATAAAGTCGTAATTAATAACATTACAAGAATAAAGTCGTAACATTACAGAATAAAGTCGTAATTAATAACATTACATGAATAAAGTCGTAACAATACAGAATAAAGTCGTATTTAATAACATTACAAGAATAAATTCGTAACATTACAGAATAAAGTCGTAATTAATAACATTACAAGAATAAAGTCGTAACAATACAGAATAAAGTCGTAATTAATAACATTACAAGAATAAAGTCGTAACATTACAGAATAAAGTCGTAATTAATAACATTACATGAATAAAGTCGTAACATTACAGAATAAAGTCGTAATTAATAACATTACAAGAATAAAGTCGCAACAATACAGAATAAAGTTGTAATTAATAACATTACATGAATAAATTCATAACATTACAGAATAAAGTCGTAATTAATAACATTACAAGAATAAAGTCATAATTAATAACATTACATGAATAAAGTCGTAATTAATAACATTACATGAATAAAGTTGTAACATTACAGAATAAAGTCGTAATTAATAACTTAACAGAATAAAGTCGTAATTAATAACATTACATGAATAAAGTCGTAACATTACAGAATAAAGTTGTAATTAATAACATTACAAGAATAAAGTCGTAATTAATAACATTACATGAATAAAGACATAACAATACAGAATAAAGTCATAACATTACAAGAATAAAGTCGTAATTAATAACAATACAGAATAAAGTCATAATTAATAACATTACATGAATAAAGTCGTAACATTACAGAATAAAGTCGTAATTAATAACATTACAAGAATAAAGATGTAATTAATAACATTACATGAATAAAGTCGTAACAATACAGAATAAAGTCGTAATTAATAACACTACATGAATAAATTCGTAACATTACAGAATAAAGTCGTAATTAATAACATTACAAGAATAAAGTCGTAATTAATAACATTACTTGAATAAAGTCGTAATTAATAACATTACATGAATAAAGTTGTAACATTACAGAATAAAGTCGTAATTAATAACTTTACAGAATAAAGTCGTAATTAATAACATTACATGAATAAAGTCGTAACATTACAGAATAAAGTTGTAATTAATAACATTACAAGAATAAAGTCGTAATTAATAACATTACATGAATAAAGTCATAACAATACAGAATAAAGTCGTAATTAATAACATTACAAGAATAAAGTCATAACATTACAAGAATAAAGTCGTAATTAATAACATTACAGAATAAAGTTGTAATTAATAACATTACATGAATAAAGTCGTAATTAATAACATTACATGAATAAAGTCGTAACATTACAGAATAAAGTCGTAATTAATAACATTACAGAATAAAGTCGTAATTAATAACATTACATGAATAAAGTCGTAACATTACAGAATAAAGTCGTAATTAATAACATTACATGAATAAAGTCGTAACATTACAGAATAAAGTCGTAATTAATAACATTACATGAATAAAGTCATAACATTACAGAATAAAGTCGTAATTAATAACATTACAGAATAAAGTCGTAATTAATAACAATACAGAATAAAGTCGTAATTAATAACATTACATGAATAAAGTCGTAACATTACAGAATAAAGTCGTAATTAATAACATTACAAGAATAAAGATGTAATTAATAACATTACATGAATAAAGTCATAACATTACAGAATAAAGTCGTAATTAATAACATTACAAAATAAAGTCGTAATTAATAACATTACATGAATAAAGTCGTAATTAATAACATTACAGAATAAAGTCGTAACATTACAAGAATAAAGTCGTAATTAATAACATTACAAGAATAAAGTCGTAATTAATAACATTACATGAATAAAGTCGTAACATTACAGAATAAAGTCGTAATTAATAACATTACAGAAAAAAGTCGTAATTAATAACATTACAGAATAAAGTCGTAACATTACAAGAATAAAGTCGTAATTAATAACATTACAAGAATAAAGATGTAATTAATAACATTACATGAATAAAGTCGTAACAATACAGAATAAAGTCGTAATTAATAACATTACAAGAATAAAGTCATAACATTACAAGAATAAAGTCGTAATTAATAACATTACAGAATAAAGTCGTAATTAATAACATTACATGAATAAAGTCGTAACATTACAGAATAAAGTCGTAATTAATAACATTACATGAATAAAGTCGTAACATTACAGAATAAAGTCGTAATTAATAACATTTCATGAATAAAGTAGTAATTAATAACATTACATGAATAAAGTCGTAACATTACAGAATAAAGTCGTAATTAATAACATTACAGAATAAAGTCGTAATTAATAACATTACATGAATAAAGTCGTAACATTACAGAATAAAGTCGTAATTAATAACATTACAGAATAAAGTCGTAATTAATAACATTACATGAATAAAGTCATAACATTACAGAATAAAGTCGTAATTAATAACATTACAGAATAAAGTCGTAATTAATAACATTACATGAATAAAGTCATAACATTACAGAATAAAGTCGTAATTAATAACATTACAGAATAAAGTCGTAATTAATAACAATACAGAATAAAGTCGTAATTAATAACATTACATGAATAAAGTCGTAACATTACAGAATAAAGTCGTAATTAATAACATTACAAGAATAAAGATGTAATTAATAACATTACATGAATAAAGTCGTAACATTACAGAATAAAGTCGTAATTAATAACATTACAAAATAAAGTCGTAATTAATAACATTACATGAATAAAGTCGCAACATTACAGAATAAAGTCGTAATTAATAACATTACAGAATAAAGTCGTAACATTACAAGAATAAAGTCGTAATTAATAACATTACAAGAATAAAGTCGTAATTAATAACATTACAGTATAAAGTCGTAACATTACAAGAATAAAGTCGTAATTAATAACATTACAAGAATAAAGATGTAATTATTAACATTACATGAATAAAGTCGTAACAATACAGAATAAAGTCGTAATTAATAACATTACAAGAATAAAGTCGTAACATTACAGAATAAAGTCGTAATTAATAACATTACAAGAATAAAGTCGTAACAATACAGAATAAAGTCGTAATTAATAACATTACATGAATAAAGTCGCAACATTACAGACTAAAGTCGTAATTAAAAACATTACAGAATAAAGTCGTAACATTACAAGAATAAAGTCGTAATTAATAACATTACAAGAATAAAGTCGTAATTAATAACATTACATGAATAAAGTCGTAACATTACAAGAATAAAGTCGTAATTAATAACATTACAAGAATAAAGATGTAATTAATAACATTACATGAATAAAGTCGTAACAATACAGAATAAAGTCGTAATTAATAACATTACAAGAATAAAGTCGTAACATTACAGAATAAAGTCGTAACAATACAGAATAAAGTCGTAATTAATAACATTACAAGAATAAAGTCGTAATTAATAACATTACAAGAATAAATTTGTAATTAATAACATTACAAGAATAAATTTCTGTAAGTTTAGAGAATAAAGACTTAATATTACAAGATTGAAATGTGGGTATTTTTTTTTAACCCCTTTCAGGTTCGTCTCACATTATGAGATGTTACCATGACAACGGGGCAAATATTAAAGCTTAGTCTTATTGCGATGGGGTCGAAAATTGGAAATGTTTGAATATGAAAGAAAGTAAAAATGCATTTGTGTGGGTGTGTGCATATGTTCAGGAGTTTGTCTGAGGGAAAATATGTTCAAGAAATGTTTTCTTTTCTAAATTCAAAAGCTCCGTGTCAGAGTCTAATACTGTAATATCTCAAGTTCGGTTCATCACATATTTATGGTCTTATTTACATGAATGCAAATGTACTGTATTATTTGTATTTGAGCTAATCTCTGCTTTGGCTTGTTGTACATTAATATTCAAAACGCTCCTGAATAAACTATAAATGCAGCTGTATTTCAGTGTGAAGAGAGCAGTTGTGCAGATGTTAAGCTGGTGCTTCTGTTCATTTGAGATGCTAGTTTTAGTCTTCTGAAACACGTTTTTTTTTTCTCAATGGCTGTTGAGTCTCTTTAGTTCTCTCAGTTGCTTGAAATCTCCTCATTATCATGGAAATAACCTTGTAGGGTTTGTTTGCCGCACAAAAACAACATTTTTATTCATTTATCTAGATGGTTGCTAATCCATCCATCCATCCATCCATCCATCTTCAATGGCTTATCCGAAGTCGGGTCGTGGGGGCAGCAGCTCCAGCAATGGGCCCCAAACTTCCCTATCCCGAGCCACATTAACCAGCTCTGACTGGGGGACCCCGAGGCGTTCCCAGGCCAGTGTGGAGATGTAATCTCTCCACCTAGTCCTGGGTCTTCCCTGAGGCCTCCTCCCAGCTGGATGTGCCTGAAACACCTCCCTGGGGAGGTGCCCAGGGGGCATCCTTACCAGATGCCCAAACCACCTCAACTGACTCCTTTCCACGCAAAGGAGCAGCGGCTCTCCTCCGAGCTCCTCACGGATGACTGAGCTCCTCACCCTATCTCTAAGGGAGAAGCCCGCCACCCTTCTGAGGAAGCCCATTTCGGCCGCTTGTACTCGCGATCTAGTTCTTTCGGTCATGACCCAACCTTCATGACCATAGGTGAGGGTCGGAACGAATATTGACCGGTAGATCGAGAGCTTTGCCTTCCGGCTCACCTCTCTTTTCGTGACAACGGTGCGATAGAGCGAGTGCAATACCGCCCCCGCTGCCCCGATTCTCCGGCCAACCTCCCGCTCCATTGTCCCCTCACTCGTGAACAAGACCCCAAGGTACTTGAACTCCTTCACTTGGGGTAATACCTCCTTCCCTTGCTAAAGTGTTTCAGAATTCGGTTGGTGGTTTCATGTTGGCCCAAGTCAAATAACCAAGAAGCGTGTATGTGTGTGTCTTGGGTCTTTTCTTATCCCCTGGGAGTTGGTACAAGTGCTCTTGTGATCTATATAATGTCCCATTTTTGACTGATTAAATACCTTGAATTTAGGGTGACCAGATTCCTGAATCCTGCTTGTGGAAAACGGGACAGCCCCCTCCCAGCAAACATGAAACTGATGTATCCTTACCTAGGTGCATATCACTGCAAAGTAGAGGGTGCATCCACATCTGTAACTGTTGTCACCTTGCAATTATTCTCAGAGTGCGCTTGTCTTTCAAAATGACTCTTCAATCAACTCATCAACTGGACGTCTATTGATAGGGGATTCTGGTTGGATAGTTTAATCCAATCATGTACTTCAAATAACATGGTGTGATTTTATTAGGTTTACAAGCTGTATGCTTGGCTACCTTTGATGAGAACACGTGACTGAGAATAGGACACCACAAGTGGTGTTGGCTTAGTGGGCTAAAGCACATAACTGGTAATCAGAAGGTTGCTGGTTTGATCACTCACATTAGTCTGTTGAGGGAGATTACTATATATGACAGTGGCGAGAATCTTAAAGGAATAGTTTAACCAAAAACAATTGTCATATTTACTCATTTGATTTGAGAGTGAATATCCATTTATGTTTCGGTCTACGACTTCAGAAGACTTTTAAAATTGTGCGTGAGGCGACAACTTTTACTGTTATGCTGTTTTTTGCCTTTTATGGAACTTGTCATCCCTTAATTTTCATTATATGGTGAAAAGATGTATGAAAAATACAAAAATGAATAAAACAAATCCACTGAACTATCCCTCGGAAGAAAGAAAGTCTGAGTAAATAATGACAGAATTCTCATTTTGGGGTGAACTATAGCTTTAAATATATCTTTAATGGTCTTTTTTTTTGTTCTTTGGTTTTAGGCTAAAATGTGACCCGGACATGTTGTGAGAATCACATGATGTCACATGATTACGATGTCATATGATTAAGTGAGCATAAAGATGATCAAATGTATTAAAGTAGAAGATATGCGTGATTCGTCAAATTCGTAAAAATGGATCGATTTGATTAGAAATTTAGAAATATTTAACCAGTGTTGGGTAAGTTACTTAAAAAGTAATCCACTACAAATTACTAACTACTTTTCTAAAAATGTAATCAGATTACTTTCTGATTACTCCGTCAAAAAGTAATCACATTACTAATTACTGTACTTTTAAGTTACTTTCTAAAACACTTTTTTGTTTTTCCGCTCATCAAACTGAAAATAATGTTTATTTTCTCCTTGATCATTGTCGCACACGCTTCAATTATCACAGAAACGTAAACAAACGTACAGTACACATGAACATATGAATTCACGTTACACATAAAACGTTTTTTTGAAATATTTATAACCCAAGTAATATACTTAAAAGTAACTACTTTCATTAAAAGTCTGTAACAGTAATCTGATTACAAGAATTTAAAATGTAATGTGCTACACTACTTTTTGTGCCTAAAAGTAATTCGATTACACTAACAAAGTACTTTGTAATCCAATGACACCCAACACTGTTTATAACAATAATAAATTGTTTTGAGAAATCCTTAATTTAAAGACTGTAATCGTATGTTCCATGTGTGCAAATGTTACCAGAAATACGTTTTTGGAAATGACCCATTTTACAAATTCTCAAACAAACCTTTAAAAGCCTTTTGCTGTCTTATTTCAAGCAATGCTTTCATCTTAAATCTAGTCCTTTACTCTTATTTCACAATCATATTGCAGTTGTTCATGAAGATGCTGCTACAATCCAAAGGTTCTAGAGGTTAAATTCCCACAGATCGAATATATGGACCTGAGTGCAGTTTTCGTGTTTATAGACCCCACCCCCCCCAACCCCTGGTTGAGATTTTGATATGGTGGCGAGACTGCTGGATTAGATTGAGTATGCCATGATGTGATCTGAGCATTTGTATTGGGTGATTTATAGCATATCGTTGTGCCTCTTGTGACATTTTTCAGACTAAATGATGGCGCAAGAAGGCTTGCCTAACATTAGAAGTGGACTTAAGGTGAAAAATGCTATTTAAAGTGTACAATATGGCCATTTCAACCTTGCCATTGGCTATTTTTACCAGGACTTTATGAATTGCTAGTACATCAGCAGCTACAATGTAGCAAACCTCTAAGATGAAACATTAGGATGCGTGCCAGTCTGGTCTTGTTTTAATAAAAGGCCATCATTAAATATTAAGTTTCAGCATGAGACAGTGTGCTCAAATCACAGTGATGGACAGATCTGCCTGAGAAGAAAGCAAATGTTCCCATCTTCCGCTTCTCAATGCAGTTTGATGTCTGGCTCAACTGGTCCCAGGTCATCTGGATACTCTCATCTTTGATTACATGCAGAATGGGACACTGGAAATTAAACATCCAGCGGTTACACGAGGCAATAGCCTGTGATAGAGACAACAAAGCAAACCGCTTTTGCAGCGCATTTTTCATCTGTGATTTGACATATTTTAAGGAGAATATTCCATGA
>JAVLUX010000007.1:46275000-46277500 GCA_032164185.1 Moxostoma hubbsi
CACGTCATGGTGAACGATTGCTGTTATTAGGTTGACGCAAAATGCCCACTTTCATTTCCTCTGCAAATAAAGACTGCCGGCTGAATCATCTATTGATAAAGCTAATTGTGTGAAATTATCATCTTATGATTCAGAAGTGACTGTAAATGGGATAAAGTTAAAACCCACGTGCTACACTCCCTCAAGGTTGAGGACTTTACTAAGTTGCTTAAATATTTTTCGCTTATTCAGCTTGGCTCTAAAGCCCTGCGGTCCATGCAAATTGCCCTTAATCTGCACCCTGTTTAATTCCACCTGATTTAATTTTCTAGATTCTCTCCAGAGGCCACGGTGCACCTCGCTCTGCCACTCAGACTTTCGGTTGATTTGAACTGACTTTCAGAGCCCGTTACCACTCACAGACAGGACACTTCTCTGTTTTCGTCAGTGTTTCTTCAACTTTAATCTATTCAGGTCATAGTATAAAGTTCTAGTGGATTTAGCTGCACACGTTTCATTGTAGCACAAGATTTTTCACCTCTCTGATCAGTCAACTTGGATTAGTGATTAAATCTCTTAACCTACAGAGAAAAATGTCCTCTGTGGTTGACTAGAATACTAAACTAAGGAACACTTTTTGGTTGTCAAATGTTAGTCCAAATATATCCAATGATTATGTAACGCTGCTGTGTGAATTTGTTTGTGGCCTTCAAACACGATGAGCCAAAACATTATGACCACTCACAGGTGAAGTGAATAATGTTGATCATCTCCTAACAAGGGCACATGTCAAGGTCTGGGTCGATTAGATGGTCAGCGAACAATCGGTTCTTGTAGTCGATGTGTTGAATGCAGGAGAAATGGGCAGGAGTAAAGACCTGAGCGACTTTAACAAGGGACAGATTGTTATGGCCAGATGACTGGGTCAGAGCATCTCTGAAACGGCTTGTGGGGTGCTCCCGGTCAGCAGTGGTGAGTACCTACTGACAGTGGTCCGAGGAGGGACATACCACAAACTGGCGACAGGGTGTTGGGCACCCAAGGCTCATCCATGCGTGAGGGCAACGAAGACTATCCCATCTGGTCTGTACCGACAGAAGGTCTACTGTGGAACAAGTCACAGACAATTTTAATGACGTTACAGGACGAATGTGTCAAAACGCACAGTGCATCGCACCCTGCGAATGGGGCTGCGTAGCTGCAGACCGGTCAGAGTGCCCATGATGACCCCTGTCCACCATTAAAAGCACCTACAATGGGCACATTGGTCGCCTGCTCCGATGAGTCCCGATTTGTTTTATATCACATGGGTGGCCGTGTACATGTGCACCGTTTACCTGGGGAAGTGACGGCACCAGGATGCACTGGAAGACGACAAGCCAGTGGAGGGAGTATGATGTTCTGGGCAATGTTCTTCTGGGAAACTCTGGGTCCGGCCATTCATGTGGATGTCAATTCGTCACGTGCCACCTACCTAAGCATAGTTGCAGACCAGGTACACCCCTTCATGGCAATGGTATTCCCTGATGGCAGTGGCCTCTATCTGCAGGATAATGCACCCTGCCACACTGCACACATTGTTCGGGAATGGTTTGAGGGACATGATGAAGAGTTCAAGGTGTTGCCCTGGCCTCCAAATTACCCAGATCTCAATCTGATTGAACATCAGTGGGATGTGCTTGACTAACAAGTCCAGTCCATAGCGGCTCCACCTCGCAACTTACAAGATTTATGGATCTGCTGCAGATGTCTTGGCACAAGATGCCACAGGACACTTGTAGAGTCCATGCCTCGGTGGGTTGGCGCTGTTTTGGTGGCACTCATAGGACCAACAGCATATTAGGCAGGTGGTCATAATGTTTTAGCTCATCAGTGCATACTGTAGAGATCACGTTGCTCACTTTAAAAACATTGAATGTTCATTAAAATTCATTGCAGAAATAGCTTTTAAAAACGAATGTTCTAGCAGCGTTTGATGGTTTGTTATCTAATGCATTGACTTAAGTGTTGTTTCTTAGCATGAATGGCTGTAATTTGTGTGTGTTTCTGCAGCACAGCACTCTGTAGATGATCTCGGGCAGTTGTCGTGGCAGGGTGACCTGGACATACCGTTGTCTTACAGTATGTACTGTGCATGCTTTAGTACACACTTACAACACAACACACATTTCCTGCTTTCCTGGAAACATGAAGTTCTAGATGCATCATGCTTACAGGTCACAATGAGTCTGTTCAACATTAACATGCGAGGCTGATGCATTTCATGGGGTATATTTGTGTATGTTTTTAGTTTTTTCCAGATATTTAAATGGTTGAATACATTTAATTAAAATGTTTATCCACGTAATAAATGCAGAGTGTTTTGTCATTTCATTTTGATCTAGATAGTTAAGCTAATTGATTTTTAAGTCTCACAATTTGCATGTTAATGTATTCGTTCACGCTCATATAAATTAACTTTTTGATTTACTTCCTTTGCTGTACCGGCAGAAATGAGTCCGTTTTTTTCCCGGTACAGTAT
>JAVLUX010000007.1:46282500-46295000 GCA_032164185.1 Moxostoma hubbsi
ATAATAATAATAATAATAATAATAATAGCATTAATTTTTTCTAAACAATTGTAATACATTTTTGTAGCAGTTTCTTCAATTTCACGTGTCAAGCTTTTATTTTGAATCAAAATTGTATTTTAACGTGAAGGCATTTCTATCGGGAAGACACGCAGGCTTGAGGGAGGTTTAAGATGCCATTTATTTGATGAATTTAGAACAGAAATGTAATGTCTCTCTTTGGTGTAGGCCCTGTCTGGCGGTCCGAGGGAGTTGTACTCAGAACCGTCATATCCTGCCGGAGATAGGAGGCAGGGGTGAGGAGCCTACCCCCGTGTGGGACGGGGCTCAACAGGTGGTGGTGGGGTGGAGGAGGTTGCCGTGTTAGCACACTGAAACAGCAATGTGATCGTTTGTGAGCAGACTTATTAAGCAATGGCTTACATGTGATTGGCTTGGAATTATCCAGCTAATGGTGTGATGATGTACAGCTGCTAGTCTTCCCGCTAGAACTACACTGCGCTTTTATTTCTGGTTCTGTGTTTTTGTTGATAGTTTCATAATTCCAGATAAGCGGGTTAAATGACCCAGTATGATAACTGAAGTGAAAATGCTGCTAATAACAGTTGAAGTTAGAAGTTTACATGCACTTAGGATGAAGTCATTAAAACACGTTTTTTAACCACCCCACAGATTTAATATTAGCAAACTATTGTTTTAGCAAGTCGTTTTGGCTACTTTGTGCATGACACGAGTAATTTTTCCAACAATGGTTTACAGACGGATTGTGTCACTTTTAATTGACTATAATCACAATTTCAGTGGGTCAGACGTTTACATACACTAAGTTACCTGTGCCTTTATGCAGCTTGGAAAATTCCAGAAAATTATGTCAAGCTTTTAGACAATTAGCTTCTGCTATGAGGTGTACTGAATTGGAGGTGTACCTGTGGTTGTATTTTAAGCTCTAACTTCAAACTCAGTATCTCTTTGCTTGACATCATGGAAAAATCAAAATAAATCAGCCAAGAACTCAGAAAAAAAAATAGTGGATATCCACAAGTCTGGTTCATCCGTGGGAGCAATTTTCAATTGCCTGAAGGTCCCACATTCATCTGTACAAACAATAATATGCAACTATAAACAGCATGGGTTAACGCAGCCATCATACCGCTCAGGAAGGAGACACATTCGGTCTCCTAGAGATGAATGTAGTTTGGTGAGTAAAGTGCAAGTGAATCCCAGAACAACAGCAAAGGACCTTGTGAAGATGCTGGAGGAAACAGGTAGACAAGTATCTATATCCACAGTAAAACAAGTCCTATATGGACATAACCTGAAAGGCTGCTCAGCAAGGAAGAAGCCGCTGCTCCAAAACCACCATAAAAAAGCCAGAATACAGTTTGCAAGTGCACATGGGGACAAAGATCTTGCTTTTAGGAGAAATGTGTCCTCTGGTCCGATGAAACAAAAATCAAACTGTTTGGCCATAATGACCATCGTTATGTTTGGAGGGAAAATGGTGAGGCTTGCAAGCTGAAGAACACCATCCCAACCGTGAAGCATGGAGGTGCAGCATCATGTTGTGGGGTGTTTGCTGCAGGAGGGACTGGTGCACTTCACAAAATAGATGACATCATGAGGAAGGAAGATTATGTGGATATATTGAAGCAAGACCGAATTGAGTCGGTGTTCGGTAGTGCAGAAACACTGGTATCATTATACATTTTTTATTTCAGTGCTGACTTGTTACCGAATTACCAGTACGTTTGACATCACTAGCCACAACTATAACATTTTTAGTGGAAATGTTTATTTACCATTGGATCTTGGGTACCGCATACATTATTTAAAGCACTTTTGAATGGTTTCTTTTGTTTATAATACATTAAATGGTCCTGATTTTGAATCTGGCCACATTGCGGTAATGAGAAATTAACCAGAAAATTATTTGAAAATCTAAAATGAACATGAAATGTTTTGTAATCTTAATGTTCACGATGGAGCACGCCTATACGCGTTGTGGTCAAGTTTCAGAGTAGACATTCCTAAATATTTTTATATAGAAATCCATTGTTCAAGCTTAGTTCCACAAGAATCAGCCTAATGCAGTACTTGGACTGTATATGGTAATTGGTCTGCACTTATATAGCGCTTTTTTTTAACCTTAGAGGTTACCAAAGCGCTTTACACTGCGTCTCATTCACCCATTCAGACACTCACACACCAATGGTGGTAGAGCTGTCATGCAAGGTGCTAGCCTGCCATCGGGAGCAACTTGGGGTTCCGTGTCTTGCCCAAGGACACTTCGGCATGTGGAGTCATGTGAGCCACAGCCGCCCTTATATGCAGACCTGCAGTACTTTCAAATGTGAGACTCCAGGAAAATGGTCTGTCATTTTGCAGGGCTTGACCAGCGAGTAGCTCCACCTGCCAGTCTCTTCATTGCCATGGTGATTTAAGGGGTGGGTGGGGCAGATAGAGGCCATCTGTAGATTTATTTGACAGGACCAATCCGAACCATCCGTCTAAATGACACGGCAGCTAGATCAAGAGGGTCTCTATCAGACAGACAGTATGATTATCGTGTCCTCTGATTTACTCTCCTGGAGGGCTTTCGTGTGGTCTCTCAGGGGTTTATGGTGTTGTACACCACATTGAAGATGTTTTGAGAGGAAATATATCACCGGGCCACAACAGCAGCAGTCCAGGTGCTAGTGTTGATTGGATAGGTTTATTGATTAAGCTGGCTAATAAATGCCTTTGAGGGACAGCAATACATTATTTATCTGTGGCTTATACAACTTCTCAAATGTATTCAGACAATACCTTCTCTGGGTGAAAAGTGAACTGATAGAACTGGATAAAAAGTTCTTATGGGGTATTTCGACAGATCGGACCGTGTAAATGCCCTCCAAGGCGCATTGGAGACAAATGGCAATTAGGGATGAGTCGAGTATGAATTATTATTCAGAAAAACAAGTGGTGAAAGTTGGATTTTTATCAAATGTACTCTGTCCGTGTTCGGATATTTAACACACATACCGGTCTGATAAGCTTCAGAGTTTCTTGTACCGCTTCGCATTTTCTTTCCACCATAAAAGCAGATCCTTGTCCATTGGTGGGCATGACCCCAACAATAACAGAATACCAATAGAGTAGACTTCAATAAGAATCACATTTTATAACTAGTATTGCCACAGTTGGCTTTGATGAAAGCACGCCATAATCAAATACACATGCTGCCACAAACAGGGGCATTCACACCAAATCCGTATTTGCATCCGTCTGCACTTTTTGTTCAATATGTTTTTTCGATGTAAGAATTTGCTTGATGGAGAATGTGACGTTTAAGCATCTGTGATTTTTTTTTAGACACTGTATCAAGCTTAAAATAACTTAAACTCGGGACACCTGTGTTTCGTTCTATATTTGTTCTAGAATTTGTTTGCTCTAAATGCCCCTGATGCTGCCTCTGTTGTGTTATGTGTGTTCTGGTCAGTTCTTTCACACTGTGATTGTATTGTAATGGCCAGCAGAGTTTGTGTGCATTGTTTGGGGAAGACCAACATTCATAACAGAGTATTGCTCCCACTCAGACACATAATCACACTCCTGTGTCTTAATATTTTCATTTTGTCTTCCATTTTGCTTACTGCTTGTTTGTTTTTTGCACGGTTATTCTTAGTGGTTTTTTTTCAAGTTATATTATATTTGCACATTTGTACATGCATATTTGGTTTTAAAAGGAAATGGCCCAAAAGCACTGTAAGACGTGTCTGAAAATAGAGACTGGAACATAAACAGTCAAATAAGACCAATTTCTAATATCCAGCCCATTTTTTTACATGGCGAAAATGATTTACTGCAAATGCTTATATACATTTGTCAGAAATGTCCCAAGCTGCAAATATTTTATAGCATATTTCTACACAAAACTAAGATTGCGGCATGTAATATGAAGTGAACACCAGGGTGCAAACATTGGTTGTGTTTTCAATTTTTGTAGTAGCCACTAATGTTAGCAAACTGATTGCAAGAGTGCACATTTTTACCTCTCGTCAATAGATGTTCGCAAACAGAAGTCCATAGCAACAGTAGGCGGCTTGTGTGCTTTACATTCAGATCAGTCTCCGTTCAGATCTGTCAATGTTTAAAGGGAGTTGCTTATATAGTGTCAGGTGTGGAAGCCATGATTGAAATGGTCATATTGGAAAATGTGTTCTGGTCATTTGAGGTAGCTCTCATGGAGGATGACCTGTTTAATGACCGCAGAGGGAGCTCAGTCTGAAATTACGTCCAAATGACAGCAAGTTTTATCTGCCCTGTGTCCTCATTACTGCACTGGGACGATGAAAGCATTGCAGAATACAGATAAAGTGCCCCCTGCAGGCTGCACTGTTTTCTTATTTCATGTTTTTACTTTCCCCTCATCTTTTCTTTCTTCCTTCCTTCCTCTTCTCTTTCTATTGTTCCTTCCTTCCACATCCATCCTTCATTCCTGTATGAGTGCAAGCTCCGCCTCCTGATAGCAGGTTGCATTATGGACTGAAAAATAAACTAATGCAGCATGCAATCAGAATTCTCATAGTTATACTCTCTCTCTCTCTCTCTCTCTCTCTCTCTCTCTCTCTCTAATAGATATCTAGTTTGCTACTATAAGTGCCTCAATCAAAACTCTGGCTTTGTACTAGGATTTATCTTCTCAGAAGCGCAGTCCATATGGCTTGAGAGTCAGGGTATAGGGTATAGGTCCTTTGTAAAGTCAGTATAAATTGACTTTGTCGTGTAGCAGCACTTTTTCAGTTAAGAGGTTAGATCGATAGGAGAACTTTCTTGAGGAGTTCAGGTCAAGGACAGGCAGACTGACAGTGCACCTCTATGACATCATCACCATATGCTCTATAAAGCAACATTGTAACATTAAGGCTAAGGACATTCTGGGATTTGCCGGGGCGGAGGATAGTGCCAGGCATTCTATTGATCTGTCTTTATTACATCAAAGTTTTAGAGGAATAAATATGAGCATTTCCTAGAAATGTCTTTGCAGTGTTTACAAATGCAGTGCTGGTATTTATACTGTACCCAGAATAACACACAAAAAAAATTAGAGTTGGTGATTGTACATATAAGATGCTTTGTTTCAAAGTCAAACAGGTCAGTGGTTTTGTTTTTAATTCTGGGTGCACTCATACACTCATTTCAGATTTGCTTATTTTGTCTGTTTTAAAAAAAGAGGAGTGCATCACACTCTCTTGCTGCATCACTTTACTTTCCATATGCTCATTAATAAAGATACCATTAATTATGCATGAAGTGAACATTTCTGATGGAGTGTGCTAAACTAAACCTTGCCCGTCTAAAGGGTGTTTTTGAGAGTCTGCCCTCTTAGTTTCACTCATCTTATTATCTATAAATCTGTGTGGATTTGTACATTTTAATTTAGAAGTAGCAAGCGCTAATCAGCTTAATCATTTTAAACATTTTAGAGATTTGATAGTTTCATAGATTCCATTTATTTATTTTACGATTTTAGACTAGTGGTTATCTTCAAAAACCAGCAAGAGAAACACACACACACACACACACACACACACACACACACACACACACATAGTCTGACAATAGTAAATGTGCTTCCACCAAACCTCAATGGTCCCGAATAGCAAGCAGTTTCCTGTATTAACTTCCAAATGCAGACTGCTCTTCAAACCCAAACTGAACTGGCAGAACAGGTCTCTATAGCTTTTGGGAGGATTTTCAATAAATGGATTGGGAGTGTTCTTATATTAGGTTAGATTAAATTAGGTGGAATTCTGAAAGATTTGGGTCCTTCCTCAACTAACAGTACCAGACTTAGGGGTCACAAACAGAAAAAGACCTGAGAGGAGTACTAATAGCACTCTCTTACCAAATTAAAAGAGAGGAAAGGAAATTTATGGAATGGAAATTAAATACAAGGAATTGAATGTAGGAAATAAATAAGAGGAAATGAAATGTAAGAATAAGAGGAATGGAAATGAATCAACAAAATCAATGAATGAGAGGAAAGGAAAGGAATGGAATGTAAATGAAATTAAATGAAATGTAAGGAATTGAATGTAGGAAATAAATAAAGTGGGAATGAAAAAAGAGGAATGGAATGGAATGGAAAGGAAAAGAATGGAATTGAAAGGAAAGGAATGGATTGGAAAGGAATGAATGGAATGGAAAGGAAAAGAATGGAATGGAATGTAAGTGAAATGAAATGAAAGGAATTGAATGTAGGAAATAAATAAAAGGAAATTAAATGTAAGAATAAGAGGAATGGAAATGAATCTACAAAAACAATGAATAAGAAGAATGGAAAGGAATGGAATGGAATGGAATAGAATGGAAAGGAAAAGAATGGAAAGGAAAATAATGGAATGGAATGGAGTGGAAAGGAATGGAATGGAAAGGAAAGGAATGGGATGGAATGGAGTGGAATGGAATGGAAAGGAAAATAAAAAATGGGATGGAATGGAAGTGAAATGAAATGAGAGGAATTGAATGTAGGAAATAAATAAGAGGAAATTAAATATAAGAATAAGAGGAATGGAAATGAATCAACAAAAACAATGAATAAGAGGAATGGAATGGAATGGAATGGAATGGAGTGGAAAGGAATGGAATGGAATAGAATGGAAAGTAAAAGAATGGAATGGAAAGGAATGAAGTGGAAAGGAATGGAATAGAAAGGAAAAGAATGGAATGGAAAGTAATGGAATGGAAAGGAAAATAATGGAATGGAAAGGAATGGAGTGGAATGGAATGGAAAGGAAAGGAAAGGAATGGGATGGAATGGAGTGGAATGGAATGGAAAGGAAAAGAAAAAAATGGAATGGAATGGAAGTGAAATGAAATGAGAGGAATTGAATGTAGGAAATAAATAAGAGGAAATTAAAGGTAAGAATAAGAGGAATGGAAATTAATCAACAAAAACAATGATTAAGAGGAATGGAAAGGAATGGAATGGAAAGTTATGGAATGGAATGTAGTGGAAAGGAATGGAAAGGAAAAGAATGGAATGGAAAGGAATGGAGTGGAAATGAATGGAATGGAAAGGAAAGGAATGTGATGGAATGGAGTGGAATGGAATGGAAAGGAAAAGAATGGAATGGAAAGGAAAAGAAAAAAATGGAATGGAATGGAAGTGAAATGAAATGAGAGGAATTGAATGTAGGAAATAAATAAGAGGAAATTAAATGTAAGAATAAGAGGAATGGAAATTAATCTACAAAAACAATGATTGAGAGGAATGGAAAGGAATGGAATGGAAAGTTATGGAATGGAATGTAGTGGAAAGGAATGGAAAGGAAAAGAATGGAATGGAAAGGAATGGAGTGGAAAAGAATGGAATGGAGTGGAATGGAATGGAAAGGAAAATAATGGAATGGAAAGGAAACGAATGGAATGAATGGAAAGGAATGGAATGGAAAAGAATGGAATGGAATGGAGTGGAAAGGAATGGAATAGAAAGGAATGGAATGGAAAGGAAAAGAATGGAATGGAAAGGAAAGGAATGGAATGGAAAGGAAAAGAATGGAATGGAAAGGAATGGAATGGAATGGAAAAGAAAATAATGGAATGGAAAGTAAAAGAAAGGAAAGGAATGGAATGGAAAGAAATGGAGTGGAAAGGAATGGAATGGAAAGGAAAATAATGTAATGAAAAAGAATGGAATTGAGTGGAATGGAATGGAAAGGAAAAGAATGGAATGGAAAGGAATGGAATGGAAAGGAAAATAATGTAATGAAAAAGAATGGAATTGAGTGGAATGGAATGGAAAGGAAAAGAATGGAATGGAAAGGAATGGAATAGAGTGGAGTGGAGTGGAATGGAAAGAAATAGAATAGACTGGAAAGGAAAGGAAAAGAAAAGAATGGAAAGGAAAGGAATGGAATGGAAAGGAAAATAATGGAATGGAAAGGAATGGAATTGAAAGGAAAGGAATGGAATTGAGTGGAAAGGAATGGAATGAAGTGGAAAGGAATGGAATTGAAAGGAAAATAATGGAATGGAAAGGAATGTAATGGAGTGGAAAGGAAAATAATGGAATGGAATGGAAGTGAAATGAAATGAAATCAGAGGAATTGAATGTAGGAAATGAATAAGAGGAAAGGAAATGAAATTAAATAGAATGGAATGGAATGAAATGAAAGCAATTGAAAGTAGGAAATAAATAGAGGAAATTAAATGAAAGGAAAGAATAAGAGGAATGGAAATGAATCAATTAAATCAATTAATAAAAGCAAATGAAAGGAAAGGAATGAAATGCATGGAATTGAAAGTAGGAAATAAATAAGAGGAAATTAAATGAAAGGAAAGAGTAAGAGTAAAATAAATAATCAACAAAAACAATGAATATGAGGAAAGGAAAAGGAAGGAATGGAAAAAAAGAACAAGAGGAAAGGAAATGTATCACCAACAAAAAAAATGACACATACACTCTTCTGCTCCTATAGCTCCCAAAAGAGTCAGCTAATCAATGCTGAGTACAGCACTATAGACTTAGACAAAAAGGTTTGTGATTGTCATCTTCTGTCCTCTTGTCTCCTGATGAGGATGATGATAATGAGAGATCTTCAGCATGCTCATCCACAATACAAACAGCCTGTAATTGCACTGCACTGTCAGAGATAATGATCTTCACAAAATCCACACTGAGGGTTCCTCCTCCGTTCCTATAGCACAATCATCTGTCCCACATTACTGACACATGCTGAGATCAAGTGTAGATCTTTCCCTGTCAAGAGAAAGACAAGAGTTGAACTTCAGAGTACATCTAGTTTCAGATTTTTATATTCATCTATGCAAATGAAATACTAAATATTGAAGACTCCGTTTTTGAGGGGAGAAGGACAGGGTGTGGTGGGGTGTTTTGGTGAGTATAAAGAGTGAAGGAGACTGGAAGACAGATTATCAGTTTTATCCAGTATCTAAACACACAGGCTTGTCTTTTACTTTCATGTTTTGCTTTTATTTTTTGTCTCTAACTCTGGTCTTTGTTCATGATCTTCAGGTGTTTCTTATTAAATCCGATTGGCTGGTATCACACAATTCCAAGGTCTCAGGATAGACAGGTTTCTCTCAGTCCATTAGGAAAGTTCCCAGACTCCTAGAATGAACTCTTCACTTCTGAAGTAGTAAAGCTGTAGGATACCTTACAATTTTTTTTTAAAAGTGCCATTCTTTGGTGTACAGGATAACATTGCTTGAGGAACATTTCCATTAAGAGCCAAAAGGCAACATGGTAAGAACCCCATAAATCCCCCTATAACAGGCGTAAAACAACTTTGCCAGCTCAAATAATCAGGAAGCAAGCACGGGTCGTCTTGTTCCCTCTCTACTATAATACTTCCTTTATTATACGGTGTCTTAGTTCAGAGGGGGAAGGTATCAGTGTGCAGATATGATGCCCATCAGATCAGCACCTGTTCCAGGCCACAGTGTACTAAAGGGCTATTTACTAAGTTGGGTTTCTATGGAAACATCCTGGCAGATGAATCTGAGACTTAGCAGGTGATATTGAGAGCAACGGCAGGATCAGATCCCCCGACCTGAATGCCTTCAGGACTAAAACCTGTTCACACCACACTGATAATGTCCCAAACCTAAGAGATTCAGTTTAGAGATTTGGATGTGTTCTGTTAGGGAAAATCTATGGGAGGAAATCTTTTAGGAACAAAAAAAATCACAAATGAAAGTTCTCAATTGTTTCTCCAACCCAACAATGAGATTAAAAAGAGTACAAATATATATATATATATATATATTTTCAATATTTAATATTAAATGTTTTCCCCTTTGACAGCAATGAGGTAACGTTGGTCAAATGGAGACTTCTGTGGAAGTCTCCTGCTTCTCAGATGTTTTACCTGAGAAAAGAATTATCTTACAATTATCTCACATGTGTTTCATCTAGAGTTTTAGAAGAGATCTCAACCATGTCTCAAACTGTATCAAAGTCCACAATAAAAAGTCTCAATATAAACTCAAACAAGTCTCATCAGATTCTTTAAAACCAAATAATCTGGGGGCCTGGTTAGCTCAGCAAGTAAAGACGCTGACTACCACCCCTGGAGTCACTAGTTCGAATCCAGGGCGTGCTGAGTGACTTCAGTCAGTTCTCCTAAGCAACCAACTTGGCCTGGTTGCTAGGGAGGGTAGAGTCATGTTGGGTAACCTCCTCATGGTCACTATAATGTGGTTCTCGCTTTCGGTGGGGTGCGTGCTGAGTTGTGAGTGGATGCCGTGGAGAATAGCATGAAGCCTCCACACACACACTACGTCTCCACGGTAACGTGCTCAACAAGCCACATGATAAGATGCGCAGATTGACAGTCTCAGACGCGGAGGCAACTGAGAATCATCCTCCGCCACCCGGATTGAGGCGAGTCACTATGCCACCACGAGGACTTTTGGGAATTGGGCGTTCCAGATTGGGGAGAAAATAAAATTATCTGAGCTATGCTATCCGCAGGCATTTTATAGCTCTATGCCTTAGTGTATGCCAATAATTTGCTCATTTGTGTCTGTTATTATTTCTCCAAATAGGGGTCGAACGATACGGGTTTTTCTGTGGATGACGCCAATACCGATTTCTAGAAAGCAGGATGGCCAATAGCCAAAATAAATGCTGATATACATAATAGAGTTTTACAACATCAAACCAGATTTCTAAAATGAAACAAACTCAATATTTACTCTAATTTGCATTAACTCAAAAAAGAAAACACCTTGAAAACAGAAAGTGTTTTGACAAATCCATTGGTAGATTTTGGAACTGACACAAGGGAATGTTAACACTTACATCGACTGATAATCAGTCAAGCGAACGCACGAAATGGCCAAATATTGGTCGATTAATTGGCCAGGCTGGTATACTGGTCTATGACTATATGCAAAGGTATCTTAGGACAAGCATGAAATACAGTTGGTACTTGAATGAAGCATAATTCAGAACTAATTGAGTCCCCTAAAGTGTGACAGAGCAACCTCTGAGAGGTAGTCTTTCCCTGCAGGTTTCCACGCACACACATACACCAGAGAAATACAAGAGACACAATTGATGTATAAAGCAAAGAGAACAAATTAAACATTAAATGAATGTCAGAGGGGTGGCATAACCCAAATCCAGAAATACTTCATTCTGACGGGACACTGTAACGGCCCTACCGAGAGTCATTTCGTTGCAGCTCCCGTGAGCGCCAAATAAGTTTGACTAATCACACAAGGTTCAATATCTCTCTGATCTTTTAACACAACACGCTCTTTACGGGGTGCCGTTTCTCAAACAGGAACAGAGAATGAAGATACATCGCCCATTCTCCATGACAGCCCAACAGAAGGGGAAGGTGGTTGAACATCCGAGACAAAGTTAATACTTACCAAGACGCACGATCAAGTCTGACGAGCTAAGAAAGAGCAACCTCTGAGCGGTTCCTCTGCAAATATGTCAAGCGATTCTTCTTTGTTCGTTCTGCTTGTGACTCTCTAACAACAACAGCAAACTTGTTCTGAAAATAGAACGCATAAACAAATGTACATCCACATAGTGGATACACAGATTCACAGTGCTGCTTCTCCAAGGACCCCCTTTAGATAATTACACACCTCCTGCAGAAGACCATGAATCACTGACTATTGTTTATGTGGATGATGCATCTTCACAAATAGCTCCATTTGCAACCGAGCTACAATAATCTGCGATTAAGATCCAATTTAGTGGGGTTGGCAGTGCAGACTCTGGTGGACTCTTGGTGACTGTGGGGGTGTTCTGCACCCCTCTCAGCGGGGCACTTAAAAGTGACGTTATGGTCAGGAGTGGGAGGGAAAGTGTGCTGCATTATCTGACTGTATTTATAAATGCCCACAGTCGAGTCTTTACTGCACAGTGCTTATGATTGGCCCCTGTAGTTGATGGGTGAGGAGTTTAACTGGGGTGAACTAACACTGTTTCACACACTCAAGTGCTCTATGTGTGCACTTATTATACACACAAGTCACTCACACACACACACACACACACATACACCGCCATGATGTTAGTGTTTTATGGGTGGTTGCTGGGGAATTGTTCTTAGTGTTTTTTAGGATGTTACTATGTGGTTGCTAAGGTGTTCTGATTGGTTTTAGCATGTCGCTATTGGGATGCTATGGTGTTCTGGGGTGTTTTTCCCATTCAACGACGTAACTCACCACCATAGTACGATGCACCATTGGAGAAATTAACTAGCTGGCCACAAACCTTTCCTGTAATGTCACACATGCGTAGTTTAAACCATATTGGTTCAACAACATAGACCTGTCTTTAATGACATTATGCATGGGGTGGAGTAATAACTTCCACAATATTAAATTGTAAACACCCATTTACATGTACACCAGAAAGCCGTTTAGTGCGAGAAAGCTGCTGAAGACGTGAAAGCTGCATGTACTTTAGATACATATGCTGCAATAGATGGGTTCCCTCTACATCAAACTTTGGGATTCCCCTG
>JAVLUX010000007.1:46300000-46340000 GCA_032164185.1 Moxostoma hubbsi
TGAATCAGACTGTTGCACTGTATTAATCTTGTTGCTGTCTAGGAGAAAGAAGTGAGATATTAATGCAATCTAATGTGCACATGCTGTAAGTGCACATCCTTGTGTTGAACGCTCAGTATTCGGGTCAGCACAGATTGTGTCCATGGGGTAACTCCTCCGAGCACTGAAGCGCGTCCTCTTCTCGGCATGAATATCTTCTTCCCGAACCCATTCCATCTCTTTTCTTTCAATGGAGCTATTCATTAGCGTGTGTGATTTTGGCTCTCTCCATCCACTTCATCTAATTTCTTTTTCAGGTCACCAGATTTGTGCTCATCTATTTTGCAGCTGTCTCTCTCTGATTGGGTGGAACAAGGATCAGTTCAGTGATTGATCTACTACTACATAAGTGAGAGAGAGTGAGTGATGAAACAGACAAGAGGAAGTGATGTAAGGAATGTTTTAAGAGAGGAAGAGGCCGGGGGTTGGGCACGCAGCACTGTATGAATCTGACATGAGCTGCTCTGTGTCCGTGATGGGATAGTTCATGCAAAAATCTGCGTGAACCCTCGTGTGTTCCACACCCATATGACTATCTTTCTTCCGTGGAAAACAAAAGGCGATGTTGTGCAGAATGACAGCTTCATTCACCATTCATACGTTCAGTTGGCTCCGCTTCTGAGACCGTCAATCGGCGCATCTGATCACGTGACTCGTTGTGCATGACACCGCGGAGACTCGCAGCATGTGGAGACTCATGCTACTCTCCACGATCCACACACAACTCACCACACGCCCCATTTAGAGAACCACTAATCACCACCACGAGGAGGTTACCCCATGTGACTCTACCCTCCCTAGCAACCGGGACAATTTGGTTGCTTAGGAGACCTGGCTGGAGGACCATCTGCTGGGGGACAGAGGAACCTGTCCGCCTGGAAGCGGAGGAACAGCCACCGACTGCAAGGGGAGGAGGGCTCCCAACCAACCGCCTGGAGCGGTTACCGCTGTCAGGGGCGGGGGAGACCCCTACCCTCCACCAATAATGTGCCGGGGCTTTCCATCCACCAGGGACCAGAGGACTGCCTCCGATCCGCCCGGGAGGCACGGCTGTCGTCTATCAGAGGGTGGAGGAGTGTCCGGGGACCAAGCTCTCTCCCACTGCTGCTCCGTGTTGGCCTTTCCCTCTCTTTTTTATGTTTAGTTAATTTGGCACAATCGCCGTTACGCTGTGTAGGTGCCACATTTTTTTTTTGTTTCCCTCTCCTTGTCCCCTCCCTCATCCAGATAGACGGGGATGACCTGCCGATAGAAGGGGCGGTAGGCACGCCGCTCCCCAGGGAAAGGGGGTGGGGGGGTGTACGTCATGCCGGGGGCTCCCCGGCCTGAGAGAATGAGGGAGGAATGTGGCAGGACGGAGGGCAGGGCCGGGTCGTGATTCCGCACACCCGGACTCTAATCAGGCTAATCAAGCCTTCGAGAGGGATAAAGGCGACTGGAGACTGCAGTGGGACAGACACCGACACCTGTCCGACACCATGTATCTTATTAAAATATAATTTATTTTCTCAAGCTGGTTCTCGCCTCCCCCTTCCATTAAACCCTTTACACAAATAAACATTCCTCGTCACTCGGACAAATTTACATCACAGGGCTCGAGACTGCGACTAAAAATAATTGATTGGCGACCGTCGGGTTGTGTGCTTTCACAGGCGGTTTCGTCAGATATCTTGTGAATTATTGAATACATCTATAGAGCGCGCACCACCAATGGGTGTCGAGACGCTTTACGCCCGTTCTGTTTCAGACGAGCTCGCTGCAACGCACGCAACAACAGACCCAGCGCGAGAGAGTCGTGAACATATGACTCTTTTGAACCGAATCTTTTTCATGAAAAGAACCGCGGGTTTGAACTCAGGAGCTCAGGTTAGCAGTTCAGCGAATCAGCGATCAGTGAGTGCACAACTGGGAGCGCAGACATTTCAAAATAAGAGTCCCAGGAGTATTTTGGGCTTCTTTATAATTACAGATATGAGATCAAGCTTTTGACACTTGGGACAAGTGAGGGATTGTACAAAAAAATGCTTTATCTCTTATATTTGGATATATTATGTAAGTGGTGAAATCATTTCTAAGACAAAGGGGATGCAAACTTATCTTCTCAAATATATATATACACTGTTTATTAAACATTCGATTAATTATCAGCTGACTTCCTTTTCTTCGGCTTCTGTCATGTTTCGGAACAGCAATCTAAATCGAGCCATTCTGTGATTTGGCAACTTAATGTTTCAGTTTAGGAGCCAATGTCTCCTATGTCATTTCAATGTTAATTGAAAAGTGCCTGTTCTCACAGTCACAGAGCTCTCGCTCTCTCTCTCTCTCTCTCTAAACTCTCTCTCTCACTCGCTCTCTCACTCGCGCTCTCTCTCTCTCTCTCTCTCTCTCTCACTCGCTCGCTCTCTCTCTCTCTCTCTCTCTCACTCGCTCTCTCTCTCTAAACTCTCTCTCTCTCTCTCTCACTCGCTCTCTCTCTCTCTCTCTCTCTCTCTCTCTCTCTCTAAACTCTCTCTCTCTCTCTCTCTCACTCTCTCTCTCTCTCACTCGCTCTCCCTCTCTCTCTGTCTCTCTTTCTCTCTCTCTCTCTCTCTCTCACTCTGTCTCTCTCTCTATCTCTCTCTCTCTCTCACTCGCTCTCCCTCTCTCTCTGTCTCTCTTTCTCTCTCTCTCTCTCTCTCTCACTCGCTCTCTCTCTCTCTAAACTCTCTCTCTCTCTCTCTCTCTCTCTCTCTCTCTAAACTCTCTCTCTCTCTCTCTCTCACTCTCTCTCTCTCTCACTCGCTCTCCCTCTCTCTCTGTCTCTCTTTCTCTCTCTCTCTCTCTCTCTCACTCTGTCTCTCTCTCTATCTCTCTCTCTCTCTCACTCGCTCTCCCTCTCTCTCTGTCTCTCTTTCTCTCTCTCTCTCTCTCTCTCACTCTGTCTCTCTCTCTCTCTCTCTCTCTCTCTCTCTCTCTCACTCGCTCTCTCTCTCACTCGCTCTCTCTCTCTCTAAACTCTCTCTCTCTCTCTCTCACTCGCTCTCTCTCTCTCTCTCTCTCTTTCTCACTCGCTCTCTCTCTCTCTCTCTCTCTCTCTCACTCTCTCTCTCTCTCTCTCACTCGCTCTCCCTCTCTCTCTGTCTCTCTTTCTCTCTCTCTCTCTATCTCTCTCTCTCTCACTCTGTCTCTCTCTCGCTCTCTCACTCGCTCTCCCTCTCTCTCTCTCTCTCGCTCACACACACAGCAGAAATAGTGAAGATTTTTCATCTGTCAAAAAGTTACTAACGCCATCCTACCCGTGTCTGTTCTGCCGCTATCCAAAAGAGAGAAGCGATCATACTAAAATTAGCTCATGTATTATTAAATACGCCTATTTTAAACATGCAGTTATATTTAATATAGTCGCCAAAGGCTATATCCACATTTTGATTATGAATTACAGTGCCATGCTGACCTACAGACTTCTTCTTTGTGGATCAATCAGGTGTGCTCATGGTTTTATAGAGATACTGTTGGGTCGTATTGCAACCGCTCCAGAGTTAGTTTATGATCTGACCGAGACCACCTTGTCCAGCTGGTCTCGGTGCGATTGTTTGGTGTGGATCTGAGTGTATGGGAGGAAATGCACCAGGTTACAAAAATGAGCCAGGTGTCCCCCAAAAAATGCCCCAAGTCATCAGATCTTGGGCAAAGTCAGCTGTAATGTGGACTAGACTTTACATTGGTACTCATATGTCTTTCTACGGGACTTTTCTACTCCTAAATTCACTTGAAACCAACAAGCTGCATCAATTCTGCTGTTTGTAAGGCAGGGCCGGACTGGCCATTGGAATCCATTGATCCAGTTTCTCGTTGTTGCCCTGTTATGTGTGTGTGCGTGTGTGTGGCGTGTTTGGCCGTAGAGTAGCTGCTCATCTGAACAGATCTGGCTTCGGCCAGACACGGACCCTGTAGGGAGCTGATTTCCGCCCGCAGCTCTGAGCACGCCGCTCAGTGCCCACTGTGAAATTAATTGAACTCATGGTCTGTGGGGCATCAGTGTCCACTCAGAGATCCTTGTGCATGTGTGTGTGTGTGTGTGTGTGTGTGTGTGTAGGAACTGTTGGGCGTATTGAAACCAGGTCATTCTGGCTGTGTTTGAAAACTCTGCCGTACAACACCTGTACAGCTTTAACTAGTGTTATGCAAGTATGCAAATACAGACAATGCAAGCTTGTGGTCTCGTTAGAGGGGAGACCGGGGCTAGTTGTCACAAAGACAAGGTTTTGTGCCACTTGTTGTTGGGCAGAAATAGACTTAAAACAAAACTGACCCTGAGAAATATTCACTGGAGTATGTGTGACAATCATAAGAACGTGCGTTCAATAGCACATTATTCATTTTTGCTACACTCGAAGCGCTTTACACAGTGAACGGAACACTCCTCAACCTCCACCAGTGTGCAGCATCCACCTGGATGATTGACAGCAACCATAGTGCGCTCAACAAACACACACACACACACCAGCTATTGGTGGAGAAGAGAGAGAGTGGAGTTATAGAGCCAGGAGGCCATGATTGATGAGGACCAATGGGGGGAATTTGGCCAAGACACTAGGGTTACACCCCTACTCTTGGGATTTATAATGACCACAGAGAGTCACGACCTTAGTTTAATGTCTCATCCGAAGGGCGGTGCCTTTTTACAGTACAATGTCCCCGTCATTATCCTGGGGCATTAGGACTCACACAGACCGCAGCGTGAGCACCCCCTGCTGGACTCCCTAATACCTCTTCCAGCAGCAACCTTAGCTGTCCCAGGAGGTCTCCCATCCAGGTACTGGCCAGGCTCAACCCTGCTTAGCTTTAGTGGGTAACCGGTCTTGAGCTACAGTATAGTGACTCCCAGAAGCTGCTTCTCAGTCTGTCAAATCTGACTTGAGCTTGACAAAACATGTGCAAAAATCAGTTTGTGAATCATATTCAGCCGCACGTCCCTCCCTAAACACATTTATCCCACTCTGAAGGGGCCTACAAACGAGACAAACCCTCGCTTATAAAGTCGTGCCATCACACGATCTGTCGTAGTTCATTATTTCCCCTCATAACCAAACGCTGGGCATAGAGGCTTTTACACGATGCCTGCCAGGGAGGATTTCATAATATAGCTTTTGATTTAAATAAATGTCTCTCTCACTTGCTCACTTCGAGCCAATGAAGAATATTAATCTTATTAAAGTCATGAGATACTTGGTAATGGTGACAAATGTGGTACGGCCTGTACAATATGAGCCCCTTAAACACACCTGCTCGTTTATCTTAAACGTTATGAATCACAGACAGACAGCACAAGTCATAATGTCTAACTACATCTGAACTACAAACTGTCACACAAACAATCATCCAGTAAATACTCAAGTCCAACAAGCCTTAAGCACACAAAAAATAATAACAGGTCTTGGTTCATTTCAAATCGGACAAGACGAAAGTGAAGACACTAAATGAACCTAATAAAAAGAGTCATTCATGCGTGAGGTCGCGCTGTATGTTTTGCACTGTAGATTCAAATGAACTGGCTCATAAGAGTCATTCGTTCGGGAATTGGGCTACACCGGTCACGCTGTATGTTTCGAGAAGTAGATTCAAATGAACTGGCTCATAAGAATCATTCGTTCGGGAATTGGGCTACACCGGTCACGCTGTATGTTTGAGAAGTAGATTCAAATGAACTGGCTCATAAGAGTCATTTGTTCGGGAATTGGGCTACACCGGTCACGCTGTATGTTTGAGAAGTAGATTCAAATGAACTGGCTCATAAGAGTCATTTGTTCGTGATCGGGTTACACCGGTCGCGCTGTATGTTTGAGAAGTAGATTCAAATGAACTGGCTCATAAGAGTCATTTGTTCGTGATCGGGTTACACCGGTTGCGCTGTATGTTTGAGAAGTAGATTCAAATGAACTGGCTCATAAGAGTCATTCATTCGGGAATCGGACTACACTGGTCATGCTGTATGTTTCCAAAAGTAGATTCAAATGAACCGATTCATAAGAGTCATTCATTTGGGAATTGGGCTACACCGGTCATGCTGTATGTTTCCAGAAGTAGATTCAAATGAACCGATTCATAAGAGTCATTCATTTGGGAATTGGGCTACACTGGTCATGCTGTATGTTTCCAGAAGTAGATTCAAATGAACTGGCTCATAAGAGTCATTCATTCGGGAATCGGACTACACTGGTCATGCTGTATGTTTCCAGAAGTAGATTCAAATGAACTGGCTCATAAGAGTCATTCATTCGGGAATCGGACTACACCTGTAGTGCTGTATGTTTCATACTGCTGATTCAAAAGAACTGCTCATAACATGTATCCGTTTGGGAATTCGTTTTGGGTTACACTGGTCATGCTGTATGTTTTTGCTGATTAAACAGCTCTTAAGATCCAGATCCAATAACTTGGTTCACAACCCTAGTGTGAAATCTCAGTATTGAACCTTCAGGTAACTCACCCAAACCTTCTTAAATTGTCCTAGTTAAGAAGATATTTTAAGACTTCCCAGATAGGTCAATTTACCCTCTCCTGGAAAGTCTCTCTCTCTCTTAAGATGTCTCTTTGTTTATCTATAATTTATTAGGATGCCATCTCCTTCCCACCAATCTGCCGTCACTCAGAGGCTGATGACTCTCTGTTAAATATCATCGTTAATGTGCTAATAACACGCAGAAGACATTTAGCTGATGAAAGCACAAAGGCACATCTTTCAGTGATTCTCTTATGAAAACAACATACGATCGAATAACTCTAATGATAATTCTACGCTCAGCCTCTCTATTCATGCGATTCTTTTCAATAGATATCTGCATAAAACACTAACAAACAAACAAACAAACAAACAAACAAACAAACCAAAGTATAAACAAACAACATTGATAATTCCAGCATGACGCAATGGAGCTCGTCTGTGCTGGTTGTCATCCGTCATACTGATGTGGCTTCAGCAAGACCTCTTTTCTGTTTATCTTATAATCGTTTTCTGTTGAACCTGTCGGCTAATTTAGTTTAGAAAGATACTATCGTGAGACGAGTACATTCGATCATCTCAGGCAGACATTAGTGTTTTTAATGTTAAAAAAAGATGCATATTGCACAAAAAAAGACACTCGGATTCCTAAAATGGCAAGCTCAGATCTGATTAAAGAAAGTGTCTTAGAGGTGACATGAAGTGACGGTTGCTTCAGGAAAATGTTCTTTTCATGTCGCATTAGCTTTTTGAACACTATTGGTTAGGTTTAGGCTAAAGTTTTAGGTTATGGAGGCGTGTTTGACTCATTAAAACCTCCATCTAGCATTCACATTAACCTCGTCTGAATGCGACACAATTTCACTCGCTTTTGGCGCCCCCCACTGGATATTGCACTTGTAAAATGCACAAAACTTTTGCTAAAATGTTGCCACAGTCACGTAATGTTCACAAGACCAGCCAGTCAGATGTACACACCCCTAATCTTGTATGGCACGCATCATGTCCTAACAGTTTAATATTTTCTGTCCCATTTGAACAGTCGAATTGATCCTTAAAAAGTCTTAAAATGTCTTAAATTCAGTTTTCAAAATGTAAGGCCATAAAACGTCTTTAATATCTTAAATTGGTAAAACAACAGTCTTAATTATCATTTAGAGGGGTCTTAAATTTAGGGACAGAAAATCAGGAATCGCGATATAGGGAAACTGCAAAAGCCTGGGATTGTATTAAATAATATAGTCTGTATGTGCTCCACACTTCAAAGTGAAGACGCAACACTTTCTCCAAGCACGCAGGGAGCTCCAGCCGTTTCAGAGCCGCTCAAAATCAGTTATTTTACCACGTGTATATAATAATAAGTTGTAGACGATTGTAGCAGTACAGACATTTCAAAATAAGAGTCCCTGGTGTATTTTTGTTATGCACCAAATCTTATTCTTAGAAATGTGGTTTCTTGTTGCCTCTGTGTCTGTGCCCATCACAGTAAGAAAATGCTAAGAGCATTTATTACTCATTCAATATACAAATTTTTTTTTTTTTAAACTTTCAGCCGATTTATCAGTTGCCAAATGTGTGTGATATATATGTGTTGATATCTTGGTACATAAAACCATTTTAAAATGATCTCATAAGTGCATACCATTATAATTTTATGTGTTCAAGTCTTAAAAAAATGTCTTAAAGTCTTTTGTCTGTGCAGCGTCCCTGGCTGCGCATTACAGCTGGAGTTGTGCTTACTGCCCCCTGCTGAAAACAGCTGGTACTGCACATTATTACGGCCCAGGAAAAGTAGTTTTTGGCTTAAAAACAGCATATGTATGGGTACTTTAAAGACTGTGCATTGATTACCAACAAAGCATTATGTTTTAGCTTTTAGCTAATTGTTGCCACGTCGCTACGCCATAACAAACAGGGGCTACGGTATCGTTCAGGCTTCCTAATGAATAAGCTGCAAAACAGACCAAATAGACAAAAGCCTGGCTTTGGCAATATTGCGAGGACTAATGTAACATCAAGGCTGCCTTTTTAAAGAGTGCACCGTGTAATTACGTTCAGTCATTGTTTTTGTTCCCGTTTCAAGGTATATTCAGCGTGAGTTGCTCTAGCAGTGTTTATAGTTCACTATAGACTACCCCATAGATGTCACTACGGGCACCGTGAATAGAGATATTCGTCAAACAGACTAATGAGGAATATTCTGAGCATTAGGGCTTTCCTTTGGGCCCTAATCTGCCTTTCAGGAGCGTGGCGGCCCATAATGCTAATACAGAACCCGCTGGCCCTTTTACAGCCGTAATTTAGCTGTGTTTTCAATACGGCGTGTGCTTTCATCATGCAGCTCCGCTCACGTCTGCTTGCTGTGGATATGACTTCAAGAGTGACATGGTCATTTCACTTAGGGGCTTTGCTTTTAACAGTGTACATTATGGTTGAGCAAGACAACACGGTGTATTACCCAGCTGTTCTTCACATATAGTATATAAATAATGGTGCTCGCCTAAACAAACCAGGCACATCCTTGCAGGCCAGGAGAAACACTTGAGATATTAAAGATATCTCATTTGTGATTTTTCTTTGGTGCAGGCTGACGCTTGCTCTCAGAGTCTGATTTGTACCTGATTAAAGATAAATCCCTCCTTTTGCATTAAATGCCTCTTTCTTAGATGCAGAAAGCATTGGTTTCTGAAGCCCGCAGATAGACGATATTATCATGCACCATGCAGCGTCCCTCCAGAGGCCAGACTGAAATATCACGCTTTATCAGGGACAAGCGTTTCACAGCGTTGCTCTTGTGAGATGTGACTTTTCCCGCCGCATGCTTTGTGATATCTCCAGCACACTGGCTTGCACTCCGGGCTGCGATTGGCGCATTATTGCGCGCTGTGGACACTAAAGGTGTTCGACTCCTGGGGATAAGGTCAAATGAATAGTGGTGACACAAAAGATATTACACCGAGTGAGAAACAAGTTTATCATATTCATCAGATGTTACACAGCTCTGAGTTCTTGCTCTGGAAACTGGATTTTTCTTGCTATGTTTTCAAATCAGAGTTTGATGTAATGTGCAGATGCCCAGCACATTTATTGAAACTAAACTACAAAATGACTCATTTCTGCATTTAAGTAATCATCATGATTACAACAACACAACTACGAGCTCATTAAAGGGACAGTTCACCCAAAAATGAACATTCTCTCATCGTTTGCTCGCCCTCGTGCCATCCCAGATGTGTGTGACTTTCTTTCTTGTGCAGAACACAAAGGAAGATTTTTAGAAGAATATCTCAGCTCTGTTGGTCCTTACAATGCAAGTGAATGGTGGCCAGAAATTTGAAACTCCAAAAAGCATATAAAAGCAGCATAAATGTAATTCATACATTTGACTCCAGTGGTTTAATCCGTGTCTTCTGATGCAATATGACAGACGTGGATATTCAACAGATCAATATTCAAGTCCTTTAATATTAATTCTCCTCCATGCCCAGTAGGTGGCGATATGCTCGAAGAATGTGAATCGCCAAAAACAAACGAAGAAGAAAGTGAAAGTGGAGATATATAGTTAAAAGGGACTTAAATATTGTTAAAAATCGGTTTCTGACCCACATCTTTTATGTCGCTTCTGGATTAAACCACTGGAGTCTTATGGATTACTTTTATGCTGCCTTTATGTGCTTTTTGGAGCTTCAAAGTTCTGGTCACCATTCACTTGCATTGTATGGACCTACAGAGCTGAAAATATTCTTCTAAAAATCTTAATTTGTGTTCTGCGGAAGAAAGAAATTCATACACACCTGGGATGGCATGAGGGCGAGTAAATAATGAGAGAATTTACATTTTTGGCTGATCTGTCCCTTTAACATATTACCACCGATATTTACATATCAACACACATTCAGTATTTTTATATGTATGTTTTTTGCAGACGCTTTTATCTAAAGCAACTTACAGAGCATTCAAAGTATCCATTTTTTTAATCATTTTGTGTTTCTTGGGAATCGAACCCTTGATCTTTGCTAGTGCCATACTCTACCACTCTACCAGTTTACCGGTCTTAAAGGTACAGTAGCAAAAACAGTAGTTTGAATACTTTCAATCTAGTTGAAATTAGGGTTGTCTAAGGTGATACAAATGAGAAATCTTTTTCTCATTTGTGTCAAGTTTGTTGAGATTTAATATTTGGGTCCGTGTTGGTTTCATACATTTTTAAAAACACTTTCTGTGAAGCCCATATGTATAATGCATCGTAAAGGTGATATAAATGCATTATACTGCATTCATAATGTCTCATAAAACACCTTAAAATAAGTTATAACTTGTCATTTAAGCAATATCACATGAGTAAGATATGATCCGACAACAGCAGTGCTGATGTTGGACCATATCTTGCTCGTGGAAGCTATAAATATGGACAAGTGGACTTTTCAGACAGTCCCGTAACACACCCTCCAGAGTATTAGCATGTTTTAGCACAACATGTGGATGTGTCGACATTGCAGTTTGTAACAGGGATTCATATGCATTGATATAGGAAAATGTACACTTAAAAACTGAGATCAACAGAGCCCGTAGGTACAGAATCACGCTGAAACTAACCATTATCATAACAAACAAGCCCACATTATCATTATTACCAAAACTTCCCGCAAACGTGTTTTATTCATTGAATCCATAATTCGGTATTTCCCACTTGTTTTGGTTTTGAATGAAGGCGTCACGTAAACATCCAAAATCTTTATAAATGGTTTTCATAAAAATTTCACTTGAGTGAGAGTAAAAAGTACCACCTTTAAATATACTCTTAAAAGTACATTTTCTCCAAATATTTCCTCAAGTAAATGTAACAGAGTAAATGTAGTGTGTTACTTCCCACCTATATTTCAGTTATAAGGTCCGTTTAGCTCACATATGAAATAAATTCTCACCCAGCTGATGATGTTAATTATGCAGGGGACCTTCTGACTAATGACCTGTCCAGGGTGTACCCTGCCTTTCGCCCAAAGTTAGCTGGGATAGGCTCCAGCCCCCCGCGACCCTGTACAGGATAAGCGGTTGTCGATGGATGGATGGATGGACCTTCTGACTAATTAATTCTACTAATTATATTTAATTTGTTTTTCATAATTTTGGTCACATTTTAACTGTTTAAAAATGAACAAAGCAATGTATTTTATCAATAACTATAATATTATATTGCATACATTATAATTTGTTTAATTTCATAATTTGTACTGTTTACATTGATTTGTTGAGCACGTGCTTAAAAACCTGTACTGTCTCTTTAAGAAGGAGGCGTTTCCGTATATGAGCGTATGTTAATGAGAGAGACGTCTTTATCGCTTCTGTTCTACACGTGATTGGAAATAAATGTTACTTTTTGTTGTTTTTGAATGTAGAGAACAGAAAGGATATTAAAAGAGACATTAATTAATGACAAATCGGTCACGTGGATCTCTTCTGTGGACGGAACAAATTTTACTCGCAACATGCGGTGAAAGGATCATCCTGCTGAATACTTCACCACTATACACACAATCACCGGTGAGAGAAATATAAACATTTACAGCCAGTTGCCAAACATATACATTTTAGTCACATAGCGCGAAATTTGTGTGATTTCCTGTCATTGTAGCAGAGGGCTGCACATAGAGTAAAATTTCGATCTTGGGATTTAAGTATCAATATCGAGATCGTTCAAATGAAGATTGCGATGTATCGGAAAATCGATATCGATATTAGTAGCAAGAGGTTTTTGCAGGGTTGACTTGAACAAGAAGCCTTTTTTTAATACAAGTTTAAAAAATATCAGATATTTAAAAAAAAAAAAAAAAAAAAAACTTTACACAATCATGAGAGTCTAAAGTGGTCTCCTTTATTTAATGTATTCATTTTATTTTAATTGGTAATGTTTGTAATTCATGAATGGCTACCTGCATGTTGGTTACACCCCCTGACTTTGATTTAGTGGAACACATAAAATATCAATTATTATTTCTTTACAAAAAACAAAAAAAAAAAAAATAATAAAAAAAAAGCGGTGAAACAATTTTTCTTTAAAATATTAGTCTTTGCAAAAAAAAAAAAAAAAAAGCAATGTCTCTTTTAATATCCTTTCTGTTCTCTACAGTCAAAAACAACAAAAAGAAACATTTATTTCCAATCACGTGTAGAACAGAAGCGATAAAGACGTCTCCTTCATTAACATGCGCTCATATGCGCCTCCTTCTTAAAGAGACAGTACAGGTTTTTAGAACTTGCTCAACAAATCAATGTAAACAGTATAAATTATGAAAACATATATATATAATTTATATATTAGACATTTTTGACTTTAACCCCGAGACAATGTGTCAAAATCACTTTATTATAGTAGAGTAATTATTTAGTTTGAAATGCACTTTTATTGTATTTTTTAATAACAATAGTTTTGGATGAAAACATTTGCGTCATGTCACTGACCCCTATTCAACATCAGATACATGTAAAAGTTTGGCTGTATAATAAAAGCAGGTTGCTATGAGTAATGGGAGGTAACTCGGACATGGCTATGCACTTGTAATGGTAATTTGAGCGGTTGCTAGGGCATTTCTAGGCAGTTGCTGGGGTGTTTGTATTGGTCATCCAGAGTATTCTGGATGGCTGGTAAGATGTGAATACCAGACAGATTTTTCAATGGAAGTCGAAAAGATTTTAGGATATTTGATCAACATTTATTGGAAAAACCGTACATTTGATCTGTCAGAAAAAGCACATTAATCATAACAAGCTGAGGTCGGTGAATGTAGTTTGAAAGTCCTATGAGGAATAACATTTAGAAACGTTTGGTCTTGGTTTAGATATTTTGGGAAGAAAAACACACATCCCGAGTTTGTGCAAGAACAGTATGTTTTTTATTATTATTTCCAAGCATTTGCAATGTTCTCTTCTCTGAAAGCTGCAGACTACGGTCAGCTGTGCAGATCTGTCACATGACACGCATCATCGCTCGCAGTTATTTTCCCATTTTCTGGCTCTTTGACTCTTATCTGGGTCTCACTGTATCATGAGCCCTGGAGTGGATGTGCAATTGATGGAGTCAGGCTTCACTTTCTGAATGAAATGCATGGCAGCACTCTTGTCCTCTCTTATAATCTTCCACTCAATCCCATTCATGACAATATCTCTCTATTCCTCTTTAAATGCCAGGGACTTTTCCTCCATCTTGTTATGCATTCATTGGGGTTGTTTCAGTTGAAATGTGGCCTATGGTCACTGTGAAACCAATGCATGTTTGCTAAATCTTGATTTTATTAATTTATGTATTCATCACAAAGATGCTTTTATCTGTACAAAAACATACCTTCATCCAAATAGCCATATTTGACCTCCCAGAGGAAAATGGTTTGATGTTGCTCTTTAATTGCTCAGCAGACTTAATGGATTTTCAGTTGTTTCATTTGAACAACTCAACCGTATATATATATATACTCAAACAAGTCAGATGTTGACACTGAGTAACAGTATAGTTAAGTGTGAATAAATGTGGATTGCATTGCACTGATAATTTAATCTTGGAACAATTTGATGAGAAATAATAGAAATAACAGTCTTGGTTTGGGTTTTTTCAAAAATCCCTAAACCAAGACCTACATTTCTGACTGTAACTCCTAGAGCTTTCAAGCTGCATCCACCAAAGTTGGCACAGACCTTCAGACTGTTCTGACTCGGGTTGCTGTGACTTTTCATAATGATCGGAATTACGTTTTTTGCACTGCGGACAATTAAATATCCCCAAAATCCCATAGACTGACACTAATGGAATGTTCAAATGGGCTAAGATTATTCAAACCCCAACTGTCAAAAAATTCAAAAATTCAAATGTAAACAAACCCACACAAGGCCTTAACTTTCTCTCTTATTTGTTTTTCTTTCTTTCTTTTTTCTTTCTTATCTATCTATCTATCTATCTATCTATCTATCTATCTATCTATCTATCTATCTATCTTCCATTTTTGACTCGATCAAATTTTACCTATCTTTAAAATTGTATTATATTAAGCAAATATATTACATATTACCCTTCTTTTAGACGATACAGTGTGCTATGACTTCTCTTACTGATCGGAATTACAGTTTTCGCACAGCGGAAAATTAAATCCACAAAATCCCTTTGATTTATACTGACGGAATGTTCAAACGGGCTAAGATTATTCAAACCCCAACTGTCAAAAAATTCAAAAACATTACATAAATTGGTCAATTCCAAAATCAAACCACTTGCTGTAAAGTGTAAGAACTGTATAAACAGCCATGCTAAATGAAACTGTGTGTGTGTCTGCTTATCCGAGCCCTGCCGCTGGTGGCTAATTAAGCTTTTAGCATCTGATTCCGGTCTTAAAAGGGCAAAACATCGCTCGTCTACACACAAATGTATGCATACACCCTGATTTCCACACATCTGTCCTCAAACCACATGACAGCTGCCATTGTTAGCATAAAAGTTAGCATATGGAGAATTCTAATTTGTTTTTATTTTGACAGACACTCATCTAAAGGACCGTAGATGCTATAAAACTGCAGTCATTGTGGTTCTTAAACACCGCAAGCCATGGTGACCCTCGCCACAGTGAGCTACTGTCACGCTGCGCTCTGTTCTATGCTAACATCACAACGGCACGCTAGTTGCCAATTATTTCCATCAGTATGCTAATAAAGGCGCTTTTGTGGTGCTTTCTCTGACAAAAGTCCTTCGCTGCTGCCACCAGCCTTTAATTAATGTATGTTATTACCTGTGCTAGATTGCCTGTGTTTATTTCAGAAGTGCTAAGAGTCTCTCATCTCTATGGGCGGCTGCGCTAATACAAGCAGCTAATCAATAGCGGCGTATAACTCCTCAGCTAGCCGCCCCACTCCATCACTGCGGAAGTTTGAGAGGACAGGGCTAACCACACACTCTCGGGGGAGCCTGATAGCGGCACATAAATCAAACGCCTCATAATAAATGCAGGGTGATGCTTGCTGGATGCTTCTGCCAGTCACGCACACGGATTTCTCAACGTTCCCAATCCCAAGTTAATTGGTTCCATTCCTCCGTGTCTATGAGGCAGTGTGCAGACACTTGATTAGGCCACATAAAATCAATCACCAAAGACCAGACTGCAGACTCGGGTGGCCGATAACCCGGCTTATTAAAGAGGAATCCGTTTCTGGATAAACACACAAGAAGCAGGCCATGTACGGACGTGTGGGGTTTTTAAAAACCGTTGACGTCAAAGAATTGAGCACGCAAAACGGTTTCTGATGCAACTGCTTTAATAAATGTTTTCAGAAATTTCGATGTCAAAGTGTGGAGCTTAATGCATTGCAAAAAATAGATATATCATTTTCTCAATGAGTATTTTTGTCTTGTTTTCCAGTAAAAATATTGAAAATTTTTGTAGTTTTGGACCATTCTAGAGAGAGAGAATTACGGGCAGCTGCCCTGCATGTGTTTGTGTGTGTCTTTCTATTTAATTAAATATTATTTATATTGTTAGGCCGGTTCTCGCCTCCTTGCCCATCTAAACCCCCTTGCAATATCATACAACAGCATTATGTAACAGAAAAAAGTAAGTGTTTATGAACTGATAATCTGCCGTTTTACTCTTGATTTGTGCGAACGTGAATAAAAGTCATTGTTGTTGTAGCTCCTCAAGTGTTCATTGCACCAGGAAACTGCAGCGATACGTTCAACGAGGCACTTAAAACTCATTATGCAAAATTGTAGAGAGAAAAGTGGCTCTATGAGATCAGGGTGAAAATAACACTAGCTTGCTCTCGTCTGAAAGGCTTGAGTAATTATTGAGTGTCTTGACGGTAATGACACGTCTTGTCCTTTCATCATAAATCTCCAGGGTGAAATGTGTTAATTTTATACACTAGGTGAAATCTGGTGAGGTCTTCCAGAAGAGTTGCTCTTCATTAGATTATTCTCCATTTCCAGAGATCCACTGAATGATAGTCAGTCTCTTTAAACGGGGGGTAGCCGGGCTAACTGGTGTGAATTAGCTCGGTGAGGTTGTTCATTCTGGTCCATTGAAGTTAATGAATCTCTCTTAATGAGAACAGAACAAACTGACAGCATCATCAGACATCCAGATACGATTTCCACACGTTTTTCTGGCTATTTTATTGATTTTGAATCAGTAATCAGTGATTTTGAATCACTTTCTGACAAGATGCAAGCTTGTCCGTGAGTAACAAAGTTCGTATCTTATGAAAGGAGGAAGTGGGACTCGGGTACGTTTACTCACAAACGTATATTTATTTTCCAAACTCCAAACTCGCTTTTCAGCGGAACATGAAACACCACCATGTCTGGGTGCGTGTGGGTAGCTCTCCCTGTCCCTGTCTCTGGCTTTGGCGTGGTCCCTCTTTTTATCGCCCTCCCCAGTGCTTACTGCAATCAGAAACAGGTGTTAGACATTATAGCGCTCAGGTGTGTGTGCCCTTGCCGCTTTCTCTCCAGATGAACACTCGGCCACGCCCCCGATGCCTGAGACACCCTGACAACGAATGAAGCTGCAAATAGTCTGCACATTTTCTGTCACAAGCAAATAAACCATTACAAATTATCGGTGAAAATACTGGCGATGTATTGTGACCCCCCCCAAGTTCGCTCAAATATATTTAAAGTGTAAGGGAAACGTTTTGACTTTGAGTGCAGTTTTGTATGTTTTAAACTACATTTTTAAACACTTTTTCTTTTCGCTCTCTTAAATGTTGTTATTTGCATAACCCATCTACTCTGATTTCTGGAAACTACAGTGATGTTTCAAAAGACATTGTGAATATTGTTGGGGTCACATATTAAACATTCACAGTGTATGTTGGAAAAAGTATGTGAACCCCTTAGGCTAAAGATGACAACAAAAGCTAATTAGAGTTAGGAGATGGCAAACCTGGCATCCAATTAATGAAACGAGATTGGAGGTGCGGGTTAGAGCTACTATGACTTATAAAAAAGCACTCAAACATTTTAAGTTTGCCATTCACAAGAATATTCATCTGTCCACAGTTAGACAAACTGTCTATAAATGGAGATGATTTAGTACTATAGGTACTCTCACTAGAAGTGGCCGTTAGATATTCATCTGTCCACAGTTAGACAAACTGTCTATAAATGGAGATGATTTAGTACTATAGGTACTCTCACTAGAAGTGGCCATTAGATATTCATCTGTCCACAGTTAGACAAACTGTCTATAAATGGAGATGATTTAGTACTATAGGTACTCTCTCTAGAAGTGGCCGTTAGATATTCATCTGTCCACAGTTACACAAACTGTCTATAAATGGAGATGATTTAGTACTATAGGTACTCTCACTAGAAGTGGCCGTCCAGTCAAGATGACTCAAAGGGAACACCACAGAATGATCAGTGAGGTACAACAGAACCCGAGAGTGACAGATAAAGACTTGAAGGAATCACTGGAACTGGTTATCATCTCTGTTTATGAGTCTAATGTACAGAAAACATTAAACAGGAATGGTGTTCATGGCAGGACATCATGAAGGAAGCCGCTGCTTTCCAACATAAACACTGCTGCACACCTGAAGTTTGCCAAAGACCATCTTGACACTCCACAACACTACTTGGAAAATGTTTTGTGGACTGATGAATCTAAGGTTCAGTGGTTTGGGAAGAACACTCAGCACTATGCATGGCATAGAAAGGGCACCGTATACCAACATGAAAACATCATGCCAACGGTGAAGTACGGGGGAGCATCATGATTTTGGGCTTCTTTGCTGCTCAGGGGCCTGGACCTGGGAAAATTTAATTCCCAACTTTATCAAGATATCCTACAGGATAATATCAGGGTCTCTGAGCACCAGCTGAAGCTCAGTAGAAGTTGGAATTAGGACAATGACCCTAAACATCAAAGTGAATCCACTTAATCCACCTTTTGTACTGTCCCAGTCAGAGCTCTTAACCCAATAGAGATCCTGTGGAATGACCTCAAGAGAGCCGTTCACACCAGACATCCTACGAATATGTCTGAACTGAAGCAGTTCTGTATGGAAGAATTCCCCAAAATTCCTTCTGAACATTGTGCGGGTCTAATCCGCAGCTACAGGAAACACTTGGTTGAGGTTCAGTTATTAAATCCATGGGTTCACTTACTTTTTCCATAGCACTGTGAATGTTTATGGGGATGTGTTCAGTGAAGACATTAAAGACTAGAGTTTGTGTGTTAGCTTCAGACACATTGTGTTTGTTTATACTTGTGACTTTATTAAAGATGAGATCACAATTTATGACCAATTAATGCAGAAAACCAGCTAATTCCAAAGGGTTCACATACTTTTTCTCACCACAGTGTGTGTGTGTGTGTTTATATATAATTGAATATATGACGATATTTCTCTCTAAACTTTTGAAAAGTCACTCACTAAGTCACTAAGACAAATGCACATATGGGTGAATCTCATGAGAACACGTCCAGGTTACATTACGGCCAAAAAAATATCAAAAGGGAATGTGCTTAATTGTCATGACAATAATGGTCCAAAATAATATGTCTTTTGATGTTGGGGTGAAATATCACCTTTATGACGATGTCATCACAGAATAAACAACTGCATCTAAGCATGAAAATTATGCATTCAAGTCGAGTCACTGAAATCTCAGTACGCAGTCAAAAGCGATTCATAATTGCCAACTCATTTACAGATATTTGGTGCAATTTTCCAGATTGCAGCGTCTTCAAAAAGCCTGACATTTTCCCTTATTAGCCTGGTTGATACGTCGTCTCCGTTAGACACGGCGCTGTGCTGCAAATACAGGCCTAATTGGGAAGAGACATGCAAAATAATTAATCAAACAAAAATGAGGGCCAATGAGATTTTAGGAAAAATAATCCTGTCATTACACGCTCCCACCCGAATGTGAAGGTGGTCACATTGTGTAAACCTTTGATTAAGCTAGTCTATTGTTTTCTGCATGCAATCTGATTTGTTATATTACTTTCCTGCTGTGTATTTTGTTGTTGTACGATCAACATCAGTTCCTCAAGATCCTTCAGGATTCCACGTCCCGTCATCTCACGCAGCACCCCAGCAAGTGGAGGAGTCACTGCGTAGAGATAAAGACAGTTTTGAATGATGTTACTTCTTAAAAATTAGGGAAGACATCAATTAAATCTGTGCTTATCTCTACAAGCAAGCTAGAGAGAGCCGGAATACAACACATCGAGCCAAGACCTGCCAATGCTGGATAATGCCAGGGTAACAGCTTAGTCGCGCTCCATTGCTATATGTTTCTTCACTAATTTGTTACTTCAGTTTCTTTGATTATGTCACTGGGATTTACATCATTGATTGTGGAATATGAAAATGGTATGCTATAGATTCAGGCTCTTTAACTACTTTCATTCAGGGGCCAGAATATCCAGATAAAAACATGACAATAATTTTAATTGAACATCAATAAACTTAACTAAACACCTGTAATACTGTACGGTTTTTTTTTATTATTATTTTTATTAATGCACTGGTTGTTAAACTCACTGCTGAGTGTTGTAAAACTCATCGCTGAGCGTTTTAAAATTCACCGCTGAGTATTGCTAAACTTAGCGCTGAGTGTTGTTAAATTCATCATTGAACGTTGCAAAATTCACAGTTGAGCATTGTGAAATTCACTGTTGATTGTTAAACTCTTCAATGAACATTGTAAAATTCACCGCTGAGGGTTGTAAAATACACCATTGAGTGTTTTAAAAATTACAGCTGAGTGTTGTTAAACTCAGCACTAAAGTTTTTAAACTCACCACTGAATGTTGTTCAACTCAGCGCTGAGCATTAATAAATTCAACGTTAATTGTTGTTAAACACTTCGATGAGCATTGTAAAATTCACCACTGAGTATTGCTAAACTTAGCACTGAGTGTTGTTAAACTCACGGTTGAGTGTTGATAAACTCATCACTGAACGTTGGAAAATTCACAGTTGAGCATTGTGAAATTCACTGTTTATTGTTAAACTCTTCAATGAACATTGTAAAATTCACCGCTAAGGGTTGTAAAATACACCATTGAGTGTTTTAAAACTTACCGCTGAGTGTTGTTAAACTCAACACTAAAAGCTGTTAAACTCGCCACTGAATGTTGTTCAACTCAGCGCTAAGTTTTGTTAAACTTTCCGCTGTGTGTCGTTAAACTCATGGTTGAGTGTTGATTAGTGTTTTTGTTAAACTCTTCGATGAACATTGTAAAATTCACAGCAGGGTTGTTAAACTCACCGCTGAGCGTTGTTTAATTTAATGAAGAGAAATTATTGATGGGTCAGATTTGGTACATAGTCCTCCATTTGAAGAGTCCTGCAATAGATGTCATTAAGTGTGTAAGATGCTTGGGCTTGTTTTTTATGTACATATCATTTCTACTTTTCACAAATATTGATTTTTAAACTTTTACGTAAAATTTAGGTTTTGGTCAAGTGGTTTTAAGCTAATCTTCACTACATATGGATCAAGCTCTAGATATCAAAATATTTATTTCTGCATTAAAATCATGGCCTGGTCTAGGGCGGGCTAGGGGAGGCCATTGCCCCTTAAATTTGCCTCGAGCCCAACCCAGAAACTTCTGATACCCCCTCCCTGACTGACTGAAAAGCCATCAAGGGCCACTCCGCCACCCCAGACTGATGCGAAACGTTGCACCCTTTGCCCCACTCAAGATTGAATCCTAGTACTGGTCCTCTTAAAAATCAACAGAACAACCCGCCTCTCCCTCTCGTCAAATTCGCTCCACCTCTTAGGGCCATCCTTCAGCCAGGCTCATGACGGGAGATGGGCAGGAGAGCGAGAAGAGGTGCATAATTAATAAGCCTCGTTCTGACAGCGGTGGATGAAGTACACCTGACGTGAGTACTGCTTCATCACTGCTGCCTTTAAAACGTAGAGCGCACCTCTTCTTAGGGAGCCGGCTTCAAATCTCCATGTGTGCACACACTGGCACCCTCACACACCCAGGACCAGAGCTGGGAGGGTTCCGCCAAATTTGATGCATCACTGGACCCGCTCCTCGGACCCCATCTAACTCACACCGGGTGTCAGAGGAACAGGTCCGGCGATGCATCTAATTCGGCTGAGAACAGCGCGCGTTGTGGCCGATGGGCTAGAGCAACCAGTAATGTGTATTTAGAAAGTAAACGGGGTCATTTCTGATTTAATATTGAGTTTAAATTTGGAAATAAATGTTGATTCCTCCATCTGTTACAGACAGAAATTAAAGTTCTCTTCTGAAAGGCCGTTTGGTGAGGGAACAGAGCAGTTTGATCCCCATAGCCAGCGGAGAGCTGTGAAGTGGCCCGTTCCCCTGTAGATTACTCAGTGTAGGGCTTCAGACATGAATGATACCTCAAATCATGCGGCTAGATGAGGAGGCATGCTATTCATTTTCTAAGTCATCGGACAAAAAAACTAGGTGAAAATGCCCTACACTTGAACTGAAAGAGTGACACAAGACATATCTAAAGACAAGATGTCTTGTCAACATGTTAGTCACATTTGCAGATGTGTGTATTATTATGATGAATAAATTCCTTTGAAATGCTGCGTATGTTAATCAGGTCAACTGGAGTGTGTTTGTTCAGAGGGTGCTTTGAGATCTCTCAGCGTCTGATTAACATACGTAAGCAGATTTTTAAGTGGACACATAACACAGGACTTTGATGGGAAGTGCTTTGGTTCTGCCTCTGGGAATATCGTCACCATCTTTTGACTCTGGCTTTTTCTGTGGGCACTTGTACATTTACCGGGCTAAATTCAGGGCCACACAACTTACAGTTTGTCAAGCTCCAAAAAGCACACACACACACACACACACACACACACACACACAAACACCATAAATAACAGCCCATAATAATTCCGTAATAAAGTCTGTAATAATTGTACATAAGTACTAATTAGACATGCAAATACAACAGTGACTAAAGGTTTGCCGTCTCTTCAAAGCATGCAGGCATGAGTAACGAGATCTCATTCAGTTCCATTCTGTGTCAACTGAGTCATCATTGAGACTGCATCATGTACTTGGTGCCATCTAGTGGTGGCCACATGTAATTAGAGTGAACGTTCCTCTCTGCCCATATTTGGATGACTTTCACCTCTGATTGTGGTGATCCAAATCCTAATATGATTGGTTTAGCTGCTGGACAACATACCACATAATATCTGATGAAGTCATCTGATCCAGGGAAGCTAAGGTCTTTTTAGCCAGATAGCACAATATGTGCTGTGTGCACATTGTACATTGTTTGGATTATCTAATGATCTATATATCTGATTACGTTGTGTGTGGGCTCGTTTGAAAGATAATCACCTCCTCTAAGTAATGATATATGATATGATTTTATGTTCTGTTTATTTTTTGTTATAAGTGAAAACGCGGCTTATTAGCAACACCTGTTAACATGTAAGATGTATGTCCAAGAAATATACTTTGAAATGTCTCGCCATATTTTTGTCTGTGAGTAAAGGTAATAGGCTGGTTGTATTCTTGTCTTTAAGAGGTTTCTAACGACATACGGCACATGGCTATTTGATCAGTCTGCTGTTTTTACAAATTACAATATTTGCAGTGCAAAATTATTACAAATGTATCAAAATGGAACACTTCTGATTTATTAAGTTCTTCTAGTTATTTTTATTTTTCCCCTTTTCTTCCTGATTTGGAATGTCCAATTCCCAATGCACGCTAAGTCCTCGTGGTGGAGTAGTGAGTCAATCCGGGTGGTGGAGGACGAATCTCAGTTGCCTTCATGTCTAAGACATGCATCTTATCACGTGGCTTGTTAAACAAGCTTAAACAAGCCAGTTATGCCCTCCACTATCAGATCAGCCAAACGCCAGTACAGGGACAAGATTGAAGGACAGTTCAACACCACCGACTCAAGAAGCATGTGGCAGGGAATTAATATCCTCACGGACATCAAAGGGTATAAAAACTCCACCATGAACAATGCTGCCTCTCTCCCGGATGAAATAAATATTTTATGCTTGTTTCGAGGGAAATAACACCACCCTCGTGAAGAGAGCTCTCGCGGCCTAATCTACAGAGGTTAGTTCACTCTCCGTCTCTTTACTGGATGTAACCCGATCCTTCCGACGGGTGAAGATCCGTAAAGCCGCGGGTACAGATGGCATTCCATGCCATGATATAGCATGCACGAACCAAATGCATGTGTTTTATGGACATTTTCAACCTTTCCCTCTACTTGTCTGTGGTCCCCACATTCTTTAAAATGTCCACCATTGCGCCTGTACCAAAGCAATCCAAAAATCACTTGTTTAAATGCACTTTGCTGATGATTGGGGTCAGAGCAACAGGACGTTGCTCTCTCCCATCTGGAAAAAAGGAACACATATGTGAGAATGCTGTTTGTAGACTACAGCTCAACATTCAACGCCATTGTTCTCTCAAAGCTTGATTAGAAACTCCAGGCTCTGGCGTTAAATAGCAACAACTCCTCATCACTGACCCTCAACGCTGGAGCCCAGCAGGACTGTGTTCTCAGCCCACTCCTGTATTCCCTTTACACACATGATTGTGTGGCGACACATAGCTCCAATGCCATCATTAAGTTTGTTGATGAGATGATGGTGGTAGGTCTGATCACTGACAATGATGAAACAGCCTACAGAGAGGAGGTGCACACTCTGACACGCTGGTGTCAGGAGCACAACCTCTCCCTCAACGTCAGTAAAACCAAGGAGCTTGTGGTGGACTTCAGGAAGAAAGACAGAGAACACAGCCCCATCACCATTAATGGAGCACCGGTGGAGAGAGTCAGCAGTTTCAAGTTCCTCGGTGTCCACATTACTGAGGAACTCACATGGTCCATCCACACTGAAGCCGTTGTGAAGAAGGCTCACCAGCGCTTCTTCTTCTTGAGGAAGTTTGGAATGAACCACCACATCCTCACACGGTTCTACACCAGCACTGTAGAGAGCATCCTGACTGGCAACAGCACCACCCTCAACCGCAAAGCCCTGTAAAGTGTGGTGCGAACTGACGGACACATCATCGGAGGTGAGCTTCCCACCCTCCTGGACATCTATACCAGGCGGTGTGTGTGAAAAAAGCTTAGAGGATCATCAGAGACTCCAGCCACCCGAGTCATGGGCTGCTCTCACTGCTTCCATCAGGCAGGCGGTATCGCAGCATCAGGACCCGCACCAGCCGACTACATGACAGCTTCTTCCCCCAAGCAATCAGACTTTTGAACTCTTGATCGATCGCGATACGTATATCTTTCACCCACTGTTGCACTTGTGTATATGGTTGAGTGACAATAATGTGATTTGATGTGATACTTGAAACAGCTACAGTACTTTTTGCCACCATAACCAGCGCCCATAGGCTAACGGCCCATGCTAGCCAAGTAGAAGTCTGAAATTATTTGATGCCTGTAACCGATCTCATAAATGGCATAAAAAAACGAGCACAGTCACCACTGCATGTTAGGATTGCCATGGTTCGTTTTCGATTGTTGTTTTGCTGTCACTGTTGAGTTGAAGTTGAAATGAATTTCCGTTTGAAGCTAACGTATCATATCTCTGCATGCTCCTTCAATTGGAAAATTAAATGCACCCCAAGTATTCTCAAAAACTTCCAACTTTAAGGGCTTTCGGGAACATTCTCTTTAGCAGATGTTTTCCTGCATCCTGTAAAGCTTTTGTAGTTGACCTATCTTGCATCCATCCATTTCTGATCCAATCGACAAGTTTTGGTTGTATAGTCAGGCTGCAAAGTGTGTGTGTGATGCAGAGAAAAGCTGTTTCCTGTCTGAAAGCTCCAAACAAGTTAATTTAAGCAGCGGAGTGTAGACGGAATAATTGGTCCCTTGATCAAAGCAGACCAGTTGAGTGGGACATACAGCTAGCAGTCCTGCCCTATGGAGCTGTCTCACTTTTAGCCATTAGCATACAGCACTCTGTTGTGTAATTGGGCTGTTTTCTACTGTGGATATGCCACTAATCATACAGTATGTGCTTGTCTGTTACGCTTTCACCCTCAAATCCACATCAGAAGAGATTGAACAAGCCCTGTGATGTGTCGAAAGCTGCGCACTGATTACATCAAACAGACAAACAAGTTTTTCTTCTTTTGAGTTTTGAATTTGTCCAACTGGTTTGATCACTGGGACAGAAATGAATCTTTGTTTTACTGCAATTTTCAATCAGTGAGTTTACTCTTTAAAAAAAACAGTTTACACAATAAGGAAAGTTTCATCATCATTTGCTCATTTTTGCAAAGCAGAATAGTGTGAAAATATGGTCGTCCTTGAATGTCCCCTGTGTACCAGGCATTCAACACTTTCATTTTGTTTCAAGGGAAAACTCTGTCTGTCTGGCAGAAATGGGCTTTTATGGGGCAATATCGGTTTTATTACTTTGTGTTTATTTGTTGGAAGGATTACAGCTGCAGTTAGTAGAGTTCAATTGTTTACTTAATCAGTTTTTTTCTCTAAAACTTTTCTATATGTGTTAATGGATATAAAAAATGTTGCTCTTTTGTTGGGTTTTGTACAGATGTTTGCTGTTGTAAACAAAGACATATTGTTGTCTAGAAAAGTCTGCTGAATAAAGATATAACTCTTGTTAAGAAATGGTTCAGACTCAGTCATGTTGATTATTTAACTTGGAATAGATTTAACCACACCTGGTTTTCCTTCTTTTCCTTTGACAGATAATCATCAACACGAATACACCAGCCATCTGGATCTCACTGGGTCACATACACCCAAAATCGGTGAGTTTTGTCATTTCAAAGTCCCAACAGCAATTCCTTTTCATTTCAGTTCTCCATTCAAAAACTCCCATCTTAAACCAGTTTGAGGTGGCTTGCTAGTCTTAGCTGGTTTAACTTGTCATCCAGCTGGTCTCAAGGCCTGATCAAGTGCCCAAAACCCTCTAAAACTGTAAAGACTATCCAGGGCTGCATTTCTCATAACATCGTAAGCTTAAGTTGATCATAGAGGCCATTGGCGCCAATTGTTTCTTCTATCTATGTAGGCTTACGATGCTTTTGGGAAACGCAGACCAGCATGATCAGGCTAGAGATCAGCTAAACCATATTAGACTGATTTAAGCCTGAGGTGGCTTGCTGGTCTTAGCTGGTTTAAACTGGTCTAGCTGGTCACACAGCCTGGCCAAGCTGTTTTTAGCTGGTTTAATGGCCTAAACAAGTGTCCCAAATCCCTCTAAAACTGTCAAAACTATCAGGCTTGGTCAAGTTAGAGTCCAGCTAACTACATTAGACTGATTTAAGATGGGGGGTTTTCTGCAGGGCTCTTTATTAAATAAAAAAATAATGCTTCAAGCAGCTCAGAGCTAAATCAAGAGTTTAATTGATTTATGAAGCCTTCTCGATATTATCAGTCTTCCATACCCAGATGGTTTTCTGAGATGAACATGACATATAATATCAGCGCATGTAGATTGGAGTAATTAATGCTAGATTTTATTTCCAGAAAGGAGTTTCATAATTAGCCTCATCAAATTAGCATTGATAATATCCATTACTGAAGATGCTTAACTCCCTGACAGTCCTTTAGATCAGCGATGCCTTTTGCGCAGGATTTGATAGGAAAGAAAGCAGACTTTGACAAAACAGTCCCTTGACAGGAAATTAAAAGCTTAGCCTGTAAATGGCTTCGCTAGCGGGGAGGATTTCCGTAACAAAACAGTATGCTAATCAGATCAGAGCAGTTTGCCGACATTATTGAAAAGCCGCTGTTGTATTTACACCAACCATATCTCTCGCTTTCCCAAATGTGATTTTGTGTGAAAAGCTTTTCAGACAGTAATCACACATCGGTCACATCTCTCACAGTTGAATGGAGATAACATTAGCGTTTGCACTCTATTGAATCAAACTCCTTTTGTGCAAGCTATCACTAAATCTGAACTTAGCTAATGGAAGTTTATCAAAGAAAGGGCAGAGTTTACTTTAATTTACTTCTGTTCCTGTCCTGAAACTCTGAACATCCAACAACTCGTAATAATAATTTAGTCTGTGACAGAGGATTGACATTATGCAAATAAAAGAATATGCTACTGATCTTGTTTTTCTCACTTGGGTTTGATAGGACACAGAATAGAGTACTATGGTAAGCAGAAAACATGTTGTACATGTTTTTTATCTCTATTTTCCCTAATGTATTTGCCCTCTTTTTCTCTATTAGTATCTATCTGTTTAAAATCCCTCTCTGCTGGTCTCTCTGTGTGTTCAGTCTCTCTGTGTGTACAGTCTCTCTGTGTGTTCAGTCTCTCTGTGTGTTCAGTCTCTCTGTGCTGATCTCTGTGTCTACAGTCTCTCTGTGCTGATCTCTCTGTGTGTACAGTCTCTCTGTGCTGATCTCTCTGTGTGTTCAGTCTCTCTGTGCTGGTCTCTCTGTGTGTTCAGTCTCTCTGTGCTTGTCTCTCTGTGTGTGCAGTCTCTCTGTGTGTACAGTCTCTCTGTGCTGATCTCTCTGTGTGTACTGTCTCTCAGTGCTGATCTCTCTGTGTGTACAGTCTCTCTCTGCTGGTCTCTCTGTGTGTACAGTCTCTCTATGCTGGTCTCTCTGTGTGTACAGTCTCTCTGTGCTGATCTCTCTGTGTGTACTGTCTCTCAGTGCTGATCTCTCTGTGTGTACAGTCTCTCTCTGCTGGTCTCTCTGTGTGTACAGTCTCTCTATGCTGGTCTCTCTGTGTGTACAGTCTCTCTGTGCTGATCTCTCTGTGTGTATAGTCTCTGTGCTGGTCTCTCTGTGTGTTCAGTCTCTCTGTGCTTGTTTCTCTGTGTGTACAGTCTCTCTCTGCTGGTCTCTCTGTGTGTACAGTCTCTCTGTGCTGGTCTCTCTGTGTGTACAGTCTCTCTCTGCTGGTCTCTCTCTGTGTGTACAGTCTCTCTGTGCTGATCTCTGTGTGTACAGTCTCTCTGTGCTGGTCTCTCTGTGTGTACAGTCTCTCTCTGCTGGTCTCTCTGTGTTTACAGTCTCTCCGTGCTGATCTCTGTGTTTTCAGTCTCTCTGTGCTGGTCTCTCTGTGTGTACAGTCTCTCTGTGCTGATCTCTCTGTGTGTATAGTCTCTGTGCTGGTCTCTCTGTGTGTTCAGTCTCTCTGTGCTGGTCTCTCTGTGTGTACAGTCTCTCTCTGCTGGTCTCTCTGTGTGTACACTCTCTCTGTGCTGGTCTCTCTGTGTGTACACTCTCTCAGTGCTGATCTCTGTGTGTACAGTCTCTCTGTGATTATCTCTGTGTGTTCAGTCTCTCTGTGCTGGTCTCTCTGTGTGTACAGTCTCTCTGTGCTGATCTCTGTGTGGACAGTCTCTCTGGGCTGGTCTCTCTGTGTGTACAGTCTCTCTGTGCTGATCTCTGTGTGTTCAGTCTCTCTGTGCTGATCTCTGTGTGGACAGTCTCTCTTTGCTGGTCTCTCTGTGTGTACAGTCTCTCTGTGCTGATCTCTGTGTGGACAGTCTCTCTGGGCTGGTCTCTCTGTGTGTTCAGTCTCTCTGTGCTGGTCTCTCTGTGTGTACAGTCTCTCTGTGCTGATCTCTGTGTGGACAGTCTCTCTTTGCTGGTCTCTCTGTGTGTACAGTCTCTCTGTGCTGATCTCTCTGTGTGTATAGTCTCTGTGCTGGTCTCTCTGTGTGTACAGTCTCTCTGTGCTTGTTTCTCTGTGTGTACAGTCTCTATGTGCTGATCTCTGTGTGTACAGTCTCTCTGTGCTGGTCTCTCTGTGTGTACAGTCTCTCTCTGCTGGTCTCTCTCTGTGTGTACAGTCTCTCTCTGCTGATCGCTGTGTGTTCAGTCTCTCTGTGCTGGTCTCTCTGTGTGTACAGTCTCTCTGTGCTGATCTCTGTGTGTACAGTCTCTCTGTGCTGGTCTCTCTGTGTGTACAGTCTCTCTCTGCTGGTCTCTCTGTGTTTACAGTCGCTCTGTGCTGATCTCTGTGTTTTCAGTCTCTCTGTGCTGGTCTCTCTGTGTGTACAGTCTCTCTGTGCTGATCTCTCTGTGTGTATAGTCTCTGTGCTGGTCTCTCTGTGTGTTCAGTCTCTCTGTGCTGGTCTCTCTGTGTGTACACTCTCTCTGTGCTGATCTCTGTGTGTTCAGTCTCTCTGTGCTGATCTCTGTGTGTACAGTCTCTCTGTGCTTATCTCTGTGTGTTCAGTCTCTGTGCTGGTCTCTCTGTGTGTACAGTCTCTCTGTGCTGGTCTCTCTGTGTGTACAGTCTCTCTGTGCTGGTCTCTCTGTGTGTACAGTCTCTCTGTGCTGTTCTCATTGAGTATTCAGTCTTTATGTTTGTTCAATCTCTCTGTGCTCTCAGTGCTGTTCAGTTTCTCAGTGCTGGTCTCTGTGTGTTCACATTCTCTGTGCTGGTGTCTCTGTGTGTGTTTAGTCCCTCTGTGCTGCTCTCTCTGTGTGTACAGACTCTGTGCTGGCTTCTGTGTGTGCAGCCTCTCTGTGTGTTCAGTCTCTATGTGCTGGTCTCTGTGTGTGTTTAGTCCCTCTGTGCTGATTTCTAAGTGTACAGACTCTGTGCCAGTCTTTCTGTGTGTACAGACTGTGCTGATCTCTCTATCCACTCAAACTGGAACTTTTTCTCTCTTTCTCCTTTTCTTTATCTGGACACATATGCATGAACAATCTCTTCTTCACTGTCTCTCCTGAATGATTATCTTCTTCTATGCTGTTAGAAGTGTCATGTGTGTCCACCGTAATTCTGTTGTGCCTAAATATAATCACTCTGAACAACACTTCCTACACAACACTGAAGCCGCACATGAACACACAGACACACTGACATATGTGTAACAATATGTCAGTTTGACAGTAACGCTGATGTAAACGTCTAGATGCACATGCAATTGGAGCGCATCCAGGCTTGGCAGTTGACGGCCTCATGAGCGTACAATGCACACTTTTTCTCACACAAACTTGAAAATGAGCTGTCTGGACCAACACTACAACATTTTTAGTAAAAGAGATGTTTGTATATATTTAATAGTGATTATGGCAGCAGTAATTCCTCAAATGATGGTGTAGAGCATTATAACCTGGCACATATCCAGATGCACCATGCAGTTAAATGCACATTCTGCGTTTTAGATCAGACGCAAAATTAACATGCGCTTAATTTATAGTGAATTCTTGCTATACTTTGTTTCTCAGACAGATGTCGTTGTATTCTACACACTGAGCTGGGTCTGATTATCAGACTTATTTGTCATGTTTCTCTCTCTTTCCCTTTTCTACCTCACAGACAAGCCAAGAATGAACAACATCCTGACGTCACAGACGGAGCCGTATGATCTGTCATTCTCCCGCTCTTTCCAGAATCTCACTCATCTGCTTCCGTCATACGAGACGCCCATGAAAGCAGACTTGAGTAAATCCTCTTTCCTTTCTCATTACACGTCATGTATGTCTAATCTCTAAAAGAGAGGTAGTTCTTGTAGTTTGCTGCCTTTCTCATTAAAAGTTCGTATTGTTCATACATTTAGGCACGAGGTGCAAAGATTTCATATGAAACAGTTATACAGGAATCGTATGAGATGGACATTAATGGCAGAAGTAGATTTGTATATGTACATCGTGAGTCTCATGAATAATTAATTAGACTTCTGAATGATACTTTTGTGGTCACCATAAACTGCCATATTATGACATCACTGGTCACCATAAACTGCCATATTATGACATCACTGGTCACCATAAACTGCCATTGTATGACATCACTGGTCACCATAAACTGCCATTGTATGACATATATTTTCAGTATTTAACCTAAATTCTCTGTTCGTAATGCGCGAATGTGTTTTTGTTATTCACATTATTCCTGACGGTGATTCTCATTAGATTGTCATTACTGTAATAAAGTATTTGTACAGTAAAAATACTGAAAAACTGTGATTTTTTTTTTTTTAGGGCTGTCAGCAGATTCAAATGTTTACTGGAACGAATATGCCCATTAATTAATCGAAATAAACGCAATTAATCGCATAATTGCATGCAATTAATTGCTGATAAAGGCCCTTGAATAAAGCTTATCCAATATATAATTATCAAAATAATTCTAAATAAAATATGTAATAAATGTAATCATACATTATTGTGGCAGACAAGTTAAACATTGATTAGGCAATACAAAAAGTGGCACTTCCTTGTTATAGTGGCGTGATTAATTGCGTTATTTTTTATATAATTTATAAAAACAAATGTTTTTGATTTTCTCCCCAATTGGACCGCCCAATTCCCAATGTGCTCGAAGTCCTCGTGGTGGCGTAGTGACTCGCCTCAACCTGGGTGGCGGAGGACGAATCTCAGTTGCCTCCGTGTCTGAGACCGTCATTTCGCGCATCTTATCATGTGACTTGTTGAGCACGTTACAACGGAGACGTAGCACGTGTGGAGGCTCCACGGCATCCACGCCCAACTCGCCATACGCCCCACCGAGAGTTAGAACCACATTATAGTGACCACGAGGAGGTTACCCCATGTGACTCTACCCTCCCTAGCAACCGGGCCAATATGGTTGCTAAGGAGACCTGGCTGGAGTCACTCAGCATGCGCTGGATTTGAACTCGCGACTCCAGGCGTGATAGTCATTGTCTTTCCTCGTGGAGCGACCCAGACCCCTTTAATATAATGAATCACGCCGAATCAGCGCATTAAACCAACAGGCCATTTTTGTTGTTGTTGTTGTTGTTTTAAATCATGTCAGAACATGTTCTTGGCAGGTTTCATGAGATTCAGTCATACTTTGTGAATATTGCATCTTTGCGTTTACCTCCATGTATATTAATTATCCTATTCCAGCATAACCTATAATAATAATCTTCTTTAATGTGTCAATATATGTTCTCCAAATATACTGAGATCTGATTGGTCAGTCATGGATCTCATCGATTTTATGCCACAGCTTAAATTCACATTCACATCAGGATGATTTTAGCTTTTATGGTGTAATAGATGATCTCAATAGGTTAGTGATAAACAGATCTAGGCAGGTAATATAGAAAAGATCGAAGGTTTAAACCGAATCTCAAATGATAACGTTTGTGAGACTCCCCGTCTCTCACTCTGGTGACCTTGAGGAAAACGCTTCCCTGTAATATATGCACAGCGAGTCTCCCGGGATGAAAAGAAGAAGAAAAAAAAGGCATCTGCTAAATGAAAAATAACCAATGGACTTTGCCAGAAGACAGCTTTCATTAAACACAAAGGGCAAGATAAATGAAACATTAAAGGGTTGGCATGCTGAGCAGTATATACCTGCAACTCTTAAACATGGCACAAAGAAAAATAAATCCATTTAAAACCAAGAAGAATTATAAATGAAGCGTCATTTTGCTCGCTACTTCCACACAGGCAACCTTTTCATTGATGTGCATGATGGCAGCTCGTCCTGTGTTCAGTGAAGGTCGGCCCATGTGGCCAACCTCAGAGATAAACACTCGCCTTACCCCTGTCATGGGCGACATGGCGACGGCATACGAAAAGCTGCTTTAATCAGGAGTGCATTACGCCATGCTGATTTGCCCCGTCTTATCCCAGTAGATAATTGAGCTCTTGGGTCTGTGAGTGACCGTGGGCCAGAGCGTGGCCTGTAGGCCTGTTCTCTGACCTTTTCACTTGTAATGTCAGGCCGGCACATCGGCACATTCGGCCTTTGGAATTTGCTCGGCTACAACGTCTGCCAAAGCCTGCAGTGTCAGTGATGTTAATTGTGAACTACAGAAGCCAGCCAGACCAAACTGTCTTCATTAGCTGTAAGATTTACAGTTCAGTGGGGAATCAATATCTGTGCAGTGTACAAACAAATTCATCTCTTTCTCTTAACTTTCTCACAGCTGTTGTTGCCGGAAAACTTCCTTTAAATAGCTGCTTCTAAACCTACAACCCAGCAAACAGGGGACATGCCCAGAGCTTTGGCTAACGTTCTCTAAAAGTTCTCTCAATGTTGAGAAAATGTTTGACAAATAAGAAAATGTAGCGTTTTACTAACCATTGAAAAACGTTAAGAGAACGCTTCTGTAACGAGTGCATGGAACATTCTAATAACGTTCTGTAGAACGTTCCTATATCTAAGGATGAACGTTGAGAAAACGTTTCCATAATAAGAAACTAGAACGTTCCAGTAACGTTTTACAAACCATTGAAAAACATTGAGAGAACGCTTCTGCAACGAGTGCATGTAACATTCTAATAACGTTCTGTAGAACGTTCCTATAACTAAGGATGAACATTGAGAAAACGTTTGAAAAGTGAGAAAATGTAACGTTTTATTAACCATTGAAAAACTTTAAGAGAACGCTTCTGTAACGAGTGCATGGAACATTCTAATATCATTCTGTAGAACGTTCCTATAACTAAGGATGAACGTTGAGAAAACGTTTGACAAATGTGAAAAAGTAACGTTTTACTAACCATTGAAAAACATTGGGAGAACACTTCTGTAACGAGTGCATGGAACATTCTAATAACGTTCTGTAGAACATTCCTATAACTAAGGATGAACGTTGAGAAAACGTTTGACAAATGAGAAAATGAAACGTTTTACTAACCATTGAAAAACATTGGGAGAACGCTTCTGTAACGAGAGCATGGAACATTCTAATAACGTTCTGTAACGTTTTAATAACCATTGAAAAACATTGGGAGAACGCTTCTGCAAGGAGTGCATGGAACATTCTAATAACGTTCTGTAGAACGTTCCTATAACTAAGGATGAACGTTAAGAAAACGTTTGAAAAATGACAAAATGTAACGTTTTAATAACCATTGAAAAACGTTAAGAGAACGCTTCTGTAACGAGTGCATGGAACATTCTAATAACGTTCTGTAGAACGTTCCTATAACTAAGGATGAACGTTGAGAAAACGTTTCCATAATAAGAAAATAGAACGTTCCAGTAACGTTTTAATAACCATTGAAAAACATTGAGAGAACGCTTCTGTAACGAGAGCATGGAACATTCTAATAATGTTCTGTAGAACGTTCCTATAACTAAGGATGAACGTTGAGAAAACGTTTGACAAATGAGAAAATGTAACGTTTTACTAACCATTGAAAAACATTGAGAGAACGCTTCTGTAACGAGTGCATGGAACATTCTTATAACGTTCTGTAGAACGTTCCTATAACTAAGGAAGAACGTTGAGAAAACGTTTGACAAATGAGAAACTGTAACGTTTTACTAACCATTGAAAAACATTGAGAGAACGCTTCTGTAACGAGTGCATGGAACATTCTTATAACGTTCTGTAGAACGTTCCTATAACTAAGGAAGAACGTTGAGAAAACGTTTGACAAATGAGAAAATGTAACGTTTTACTAACCATTGAAAAACATTGAGAGAACACTTCTGTAACGAGTGCATGGAACATTCTAATAAGGTTCTGTAGAACGTTCCTATAACTAAGGATGAACGTTGAGAAAACGTTTGACAAATGAGAAAATGTAAAGTTTTACTAACCATTGAAAAACATTGAGAGAACACTTCTGTAACGAGTGCATGGAACATTCTAATAACGTTCTGTAGAACGTTCCTATAACTAAGGATGAACGTTGAGAAAACGTTTGACTCTGTTGATCTGACTCTGTTTTTCAGGTGACAAGGATGACGAGTACTACATCCGAAAACATCACTTGCCTGACCTGGCCCCCCGTGGCGGTAATCTGCAGTCACACATGATCAAGCTGAGTGTCGAACCCCCCGCACAGCGCCAGAAGCCCAAACGGGTCCAGCGGGCCATGTCCCAAGACCACGTGCTCTCACCGGCCCGCTCCAAACCCCACCACGACTACGGCATTCCCTTGTACAGCGGCGGCGCCGGAGGTCTCTCGCCGTACCACGGACGCATTCTGTCCGAAGAGCGGCTGTTGTCGGCCGATCGACTGCACTCGCAGGATCCTTTGCTCTCGCCGGATAAGATGCTGTCCTTGCGCCGTTCCAATTTCCGGGAGAAGGCGATGTCGCGGGCGCTTTCACACACGGATATGTTCATGCCGACTACGCCAGTCGTGGACCGACACTACAAAATGTTAAAGATGCATTCGCACCCCAGCACCACGAACGAATCGTACAACACGCTGACTGTTAGTAGTGCGCAATCGGGCAATAAGAGGCAGGCGTTCGCCAACCGGCGCATGCATACGGTCGATCACCTGCAGTATATACCCGGACATCAACATCATCAGTACAGGACGGCAAGCAAGACTGAAGTAACTGTCTGACCACTTGAGAGAACGGAGGTAAAAGCTGATTAGGAGATGAGAATGAGATATGTTGGGACGCAACGGACGACTATGATGTCAACAAACAATCGCAAAAGTGCTCCGCGGGTTAGCCGAGATCTGGCTCGACAAACTCTAAAATGACGGCGGTGTCCCACTTTGACGGATTCTTTTTTAAGGGTACAACCTTGACCTGTTACCGCTTCCAGCGCAAGCTTTCCAGCTCCATCAGTTCTGGGTCAGCTGAGGGTGGAACGGCACTTTCTGAAGCGACCCGGATGGAAACACAAGGGCTTTGCAGACGGACGCCGGACTTGACGCGCACAGCTGCGAGCCGAAAGCGGAGACTTCCAGAATCAGAACTGCTAGGAATGCGCACTGACTTTATACATACAGTAAATGGAAACGTATATAGAGGTATGATTTGTAACTTGAGTCCTAAACATAGCTATAGCGTTAGCACTTTAGCGAGTGCCTCTTTAAAATATAGCGCGACCCATTTCGAGTGCGAAATGGGGAAACGGTTTAAAAGCACAATAAATCTGAAATCGTTTTTTCGTTTGTCGCATCTCTTCATTTCTTCTGTGACGTCATCAACTTTTAAGTAGAGCTGTGACGTTACATCTCGCGTCGGTGATTGTAAATAATGCTCCGTGAGTTAGCTTTGTGCGTTACTTTTTGAACATTTTCTAGCTTGATCGACCCACCCAAATATAAAAGTATATTTGATGACACAAATGTGTACAGTAATGTGTGTGTGTGTGTGTGTGTGTGTGCATTTTTTAACCTGTACTTGTAGACTAATGTTGAATAAATTTGGTTGATTCATCCATTCGTACGTGTTGTCTGCTAGTTCTGAAATAAGGAAAAACATGTTAGCATGCTGTTGATGTTTAGCCAGCGCCATGATTAATTGACGACTCCGCCGTGTTTTCAGCGTAACTGATGCTGGTAACACTGTGAGAGCGTCTTCTTCTTTAATGTTCAACCACAGGAGGTGTTTTCAGAGCACAGAACATTGGAGGCAGCCAATGTTTCCCAAATCCCAATGGCTGGAATATCATCCTTTGGTGGGCTGTCGCTCCAGTCGTTTGTAGGCGACATCGACCTTGACATTGGCTTTGATATATTGGCTCACTCATAATTGGGGGGTACATTTCATGTCCACAAAAATGTACAAAAACAAAGTGCTTTCTCAATGAAACTATTGGTTTTAGCTAATATATTTCTTTAATGTCACATACTGTATCTACCAGTTGGTAAGCATTAAACACCTTGTGATGTCATAAGGGGAATGATGTGTTCCCTAGTGAGCAACTATGTTACGGTCAAGCTGCGTGTCATTACAGACACTGATTAAAGGATACATTTCAGGTAACACACATGCAGTCATTAATGGGTCTTTTGGCTATTCTGCCATATGTCTGGGACGGCCCTTGGGCCAATTACCTCCAAGGGCCCCCCTCCACCCAAAAGTTGGGGGGGGGGGGGGGGGGGGGGGGGGGGCATATGACATATACATTGAAGGATATCAGGAGCGGCATTCATGTTATTTTAAATGTAAAACAAATCAGTTTTAACATAGTTGGCAGTGAAAGTAACATCCTGCTTATTTCACAAAGCACAATGACAATATTATTAAATCATCAGGATTTACACGCCTGCATGCACGAGGGCGCACACACACCTTCAGTGTCCTCTGACACATACAGGCTCTAAACAAACTATGGAAAACAATTCACGACTCATTGTTAAAGGTACAGTTCACCCAAAAATAAGAGTAAATCTCCACCTTTGATCAGCAGTGACCAGTAGGATGTGCATCGCCAAAAAACAAAAGAAGACTGTGGAAGTGAAAGTGAAAGTAGAGATTTAGAGTAAAACAGGACTTAAATATTGAGCTGTTTCACACCCACACTTATCATATCTCTTCTGAAGACATGGATTAAACCACTGGAGTCGTATGGATGACTTTTATGCTTCCTTTATGTGCTTTTTGGAGCTTCAAAGTTCTGGTCACTATTCACTGTATGCTGTTCAGACTACAAACAATGAAACAGAGTCAGTTATTCCAAAATAAGTCAGATTTCAGCAGCATGTCTAAACAACGAGATGAAACCTCAGAATCGTGAATGACTGCAAGTGAATGGTGACCAAAACATAGAGGGTCCAAAAAAGCACATAAAGGCAGCATAAAAGTCATCCACTCAACTCCAGTGGTTTAATCCATGTCTTCAGAAGTGATATGATAGGTGTGGGTAAGAAACAGATCAATATGTATGTGCTTTTTCACCATAAATCTCCACCTTTGATCAGCAGTGACCAGTAGGATATGCATCGCCAAAAAACGAAAGAAGATTGTGGAAGTGAAAGTGAAAATGGAGATTTGTAGTAAAAAAGGACTTAAATATTGAACTGTTTCACACCCACACTTATCATATCTCTTCTGAAGACATGGATTCAACCACTGGAGTCGTATGGATGACTTTTATGCTGCCTTTATGTGCTTTTTGGAGCTTCAAAGTTCTGGTCACTATTCACTGTATGCTGTTCAGACTACAAACAATGAAACAGAGTCAGTTATTCCAAAATAAGTCAGATTTCAGCAGCGTGTCTAAACAAAGCTATTGGTGAAACCTCAGAATCGTGAATGACTGCAAGTGATTGGTGACCAAAACTTAAAGGGTCCAAAAAAGCACATAAAGGTAGCATAAAAGTAATCCACACAACTCTAGTGGTTTAATCCATGTCTTCAGAAGTGATATGATAGGTGTGGGTAAGAAATAGATCAATATTTATGTCCTTTTTCACCATAGGATGTGTGTCGCCAAAACACAAAAGAAGATTGTGGAAGTGAAAGTGAAAGTGGAGATTTATAGTAAAAATGGACTTAAATATTGAACTGTTTCAGACCCACACTTATCATATCTCTTCTGAAGACATGGATTAAACCACTGGAGTCGTATGGATGACTTTTATGCTGCCTTTATGTGCTTTTTGGAGCTTCAAAGCACACAACTTTCCACACAACTCCAGTGGTTTAATCCTGTTCCTCAGACTATCTTATGACATCTAAACACTTTTACTATAGTGCATGATCAGGGTTTGAACTTAACACCCGTCAATTTATCTAACACTATCGGTTAGAAATGTTAACTTATAATTTAATAAGTTATATCATGTTATATCATTTAGCAATCATAATTTTTGACCGATAGGTTTAGATGTGTAACCCTTTTCTTTCTTGATGATGATGATGATGATGATGATGATGACATATCTTCTTCCCTGAAGAACAATAAAATGATGCATTTCTTTTGGGATTTTCTGCTATTTTGATCATATTTTCATGTACATTTCTAAATTTTACCATTAAATTGCATTTACAAATAAGATACATTTTGAAGGAAAAATGAAAATCAGAGCGTGCACTTCTATAAGGTGAAACATGAAGGAAATATGAGTATGTGGCATATATCGGAGGCAGATTGCTGCCATCTGGAGGATGAAATATAAATAACATCATGTGACGCCAGTAACAGACAGCAGACGACTGAAGACTGAATAGCACAATCACTTATAACATCATTTTATATATTATCACAAGATATGCATTTGGAAACAGCTGAAGTCAGAAGGTTACATACACATTAGCCAAATACATTTAAACTCAGTTATTATGACATTTAATCATAGAAAACATTCCCTGTCTCAGGTCAGTTGGGATCACTACTTTATTTTAAGAATGTGAAATGTCAGAATAATCATAGAGAGAATATTCAGCTTTTATTTCTTTCATCACATTCCCAGCGGGTCAGAAGTTTACATGCACTTTGTTAGTATCTGGCAGCATTGCCTTTAAATTGTTTAACTTGGGTCAAATATTTTGGGGATCCTTCCACAAGCTTCTCTCAATAAGTTGCATGAATTTTTTCAGGTTTGTAGGCCTCCTCATTTCTGCCCACAAAGTATCTACTGGCCACTCCAATACTTTGACTTTGTCGTCCTTAATCCATTTGTCACAACTTTGGAGGTATGCTTGGGGTCATTGTCCATTTGGAAGACCCATTTGCGACGAACTTTAACTTCCTGGCTGATGTCTTGGGATGTTGCTTCAATATATCCACATAATCTTCCTTCCTCATGATGTCATCTATTTTGTGAAGTGCACCAGTCCCTCCTGCAGCAAACTCCCCACAACATGATGCTGCCCCCCCAAAACATGATGCT
>JAVLUX010000007.1:46345000-46362500 GCA_032164185.1 Moxostoma hubbsi
TTTATAATAAACTTCCTGACAGGGCTCGGGTAATTATATTAACCCAGCTCAGAGACTGCTTGCACTGCACAAATCCTTCAAGCTCTCTATTACAGACTGATATTACAACACTTAATATTAAACTCCTGTTTGTGAGCGGTTGTGAATGTAATGACTCCTTTGCTTGCTGTAATTACAAGTTAGAAAATAGAGTCTTTCATTTGATTTTTGCTGCGTCACAAATGAATGTTCAAGAGACTTTCACCAATATTTCACACACACTTTCCCTCCTTTTGATTGGTTCAAAAATGACTTTTCGAGTTGCTGCACATGTCCCTATAAAGATACGTGGTTGTCTCTTCATTGGACCGGGAGAGGGGTGTCATAAGTTTCTTGGGGGGCACAAGCAAAATCTAGGGGACCAGTGCCCTACTAGCACTTCCTTAGACATGGCCATGCATGTCCCAGATCTTCTTGAGTCGGGGACTCAACTAGGGCCTTTCTGTGTGGAGTTTGCATGTTCTCCCTGTGTTTTGTGTGGGTTTCCTCCGGGTTCTCCGGTTTCACGAACAGGTCCAAGTAGCATGAGTTTCCACATGCTGTGAGTCTCCGCGGTGTCATGCACAACAAGTCACGTGATCAGATGCACTGATTGACGGTCTCAGAAGCGGAGGACACTGGGACTTGTCCTCCGCCACCCAGATTGAGTAACCGCGCCACCACGAGGACCTACTAAGTAGTGGGAATTGGGCATTCCAAATTGGGGAGAAAAGGGATAAAAAAAATCCCAAGAATATACGGATTCGTGGAACACTTCTGCATTCAGGAAAAGGTGGATACTCTATAAAATCTGTATGAAATATTCATCGGATTGTTTCTTATTAGTTGCATTTATATTTGGGATGTGCGGAACGACTAATTACACTGATGTTTCAATTAACATTTAAACGTTTCAATACAGGCATTGAAAACAATTGAATGAATATTGCAGGACCAATAGAGCAACTCTAATAGCTGGAAATCATGAAAGTAACAGTAACTTAACATATTAAAACAGTCAGGACATTGTTGAAAATAATTAACAGGAAAGCCAAATAATGAAACTTATTATCTGCTCCAGATAATATTTGTATTATTATGTAGTAAATGTGTAAATATGCTGAATAGTTTAATGGGGTAAAATATTGACTGACTAGTAATTCCAACGTCGACTAGCAGCATCAGAGCATTTAGTCGACAAGTCTCGCACATTACAGACTCTGAAAAAAATAGTTTTTTATCCAAAAAAAAAAAAAAAAAATTTCTAACAAAAAAAATTTTGGGGAGAAAAGACACATTTATTTTTTTCTCCCTCCAATTTTTTTCTTTCTCTCCAATTTTTTTTTCATCTCTCAAAGAACATTTCTCTCGCAAAGAATTTTGTTTTTCTCCCAAAAAAAAAATTTTTCTCAAAAAAAAAAAAAAAATTTCTCAAAAAATAAATATTTTCTCAAAAAAAATGTCTTTCTCTCAAAACATTTTTTTCATCTCTCAAAAAGCATTTCTCTCAAATATTTTTGTTTTCTCAAAATATTTTTTTTTCTATGACCCTGCTTAATTTAAACATGGGCCTAATATGTTGAGAAGGTTATAGCTGCAGGCATTGCTCCAAAAAGGGGCGTGAGCTCCAAATCGCCATTGATGATATAGGGAGCACCTAACCTAACCCTTTCCCTAACCTTAACCATGAGTGGAAGTGACGCCCCCTTTTGGAGTTGGTGCAACCCCATTTTGGAGTAACCCCACTCCATTTCTGTGATCCTGCCCCCATTTGGAGGTCTCCGGCCAGCAGCTATACCTACTTGAATATGTCTGTATATGACATGGGGGGGGGGCACGAGGTGGCCGTTTCAGAGAAAACATTTGAAACATGATTAAAAAGAATCTGCAAAACAGCGAAAATAGATTGTTTTCTTTCACACTGCGTGAAGCAATTATAAACACTCGGTGTGCCTGTGTTTATCTCAATAGTTTCTCCTAGAATATAACAAGATTAAAAAGAGAGAAAACTCTGCTCGGAAAGGAACAGTGACATAATGGCTGTATGTTTCCATCCAGCTCTGTCCGCTTCTACTTCCCCGACCCCTCTCTCTCCTCCAGCTGCCCATAAAGACGTCTCTTTAACAGAAGGCAAAAGAGGCAGATGGATGATAATAGCATTGCACTGGTCAAGTTAATCAGATCACTAAATATGATGCTGTGCATTATATATTTATTTCAGTGTATTTTGTAGATAGGTAGAAAGGTATATTTTTAGGGTTTTGTATAGCCACAAAAAATGTGAATCGCCCTGTCCTGTGAGCACCTCTTCAAGCTTCAAAAGAACACACAAGTATAATTCAGAAGTCTAATTAATTATTCATGAGACTCATGATTGTTATGAAAGTATACGATAAGATTTGATGAGAAACTGAAATCTGATGTATTATTTAGTGAAACTGTGAACTGTTGATCTCCTGTGTGTGTTCATGAGAGTGCACGAGAGCAACAGTTCACGCAGACCCCTCGCGACATTGGGGCGTTCAAGCACAAACTCGTAATTTTCTGAAAGGGTTCATGTTGTTCTGGGTCCGGCCAATCATGTGGACACTACCTAAACATAGTTGCACACCAGGTACACCCCTTTGTAGCAATGGTATTCCCTGATGGCAGTGACCTCTATCTGCAGGATAATGCACCCTGCCACACTGCACACATTTTCGGGAATGGTTTGAGGAACATGATGAAGAGTATCTGTGTTAACTTAACGGTTAACGGTTAACTTAATCAGACATTAAGTTAACCGTTCTGATCACACACATGGAAAGAAGTCCATTTTTAAGGATTTTTGGCCAAATGGAAGTAAAATATAAATATAGCTACCAGTGGTTACGCAAGAGTTATTTTCAGTTACTATGACATGACTGTCAATAATACAATATTGCCAGGGGTCTGGGTATCCCAGCGTGTAAAACCGATGACTATCACACCTGGAGTTGCGAGTTTGAATCCAGGGCATGCTGAGTGACTCCAGCCAGGCCTCCTTAGCAACCAAATTGGACCGGTTGCTAGGGAGGGTAGAGTCACATGGGGTAACCTCCTCGTGGTCACTATAATGTGGTTCTCGCTCTCGGTGGGACACGTGGTGAGTTATGCGTGGATGCTACTGAGAATAGCGTGAAGCCTCCACACACGCTACGTCTCCGCGGTAACACGCTCTCAACAAGTCACGTGATAAGATGCGCGGATTGACGGTCTCAGACGCGGAGGCAACTGAGATTCGTCCTCCGCCACCCAGATCGAGGCGAGTCAGTACACCACCACGAGGATGTAAACAATATATATTATAGAATAATATATAAAAGGGTGCAACAATATATTTAAAAATAAATATAATAAATAATCTGAAAATCTGTTTGTTTTTCTGCCTATAAAGACAGAGACAAAGGGAGAGTGGACCACAGAGAAGTAATGATGGAGAGACAGAGAGGGGAAAAATGCTGTCAGATTTCCACTTAATGGGTCTAATGCACTTGACCACACACACACACACACACACACACACACACACACACACACTCGTCTTGACTCGTCTCACATCAGTGTAGCTGATACTGATCTGACAGATCGGAAAGAGATCAGATACAAGTGGACTAGAAAAGATAAACAGCCTTCAGGTAAGAGTTTTCATTACACCTCTACTCTTTGCAGATTTATAACTATATTTATCCATAAAGAAAGCGTAAAAGTGACCCAGTCTACACAAATCATATTTACATCTTAAGTGTCTTTCTAAATGTTTGTATTATACAGAAGTGCTGAGCTTCAGTTGTCTACTTACAAAACTCCCTGTAAGATGTGTAGTTGAAAGGTCAAGCGTGTAACTCGGGTGTATTTAGCATCTGTGGCCTGTTTATTTTACATACAGCAGCTCATTTCAAGGTGTGGTCATGTTCATCTGCTAAACCTAACAGTCAGATTTACTTAGTTACACTACTGGAGTATTAACACAAAACACTGCATATAATGCGATGAGACTGTTGTTGGTAAACATGTTGTTTCTGAAGTGAATGCTGACATACATACTTCTCAACATTTCTCATCTGAGCTATGCTTTCCACATTCATTTTACAGCGCTGTACATTTTATTCTGTATGTCAACAACTGACTCACTTTCAGAAGCGCAAATGAGATATTAAAGCTACAGTGGAGGGGAAGATTTTTTATTATATTTGGTCTATTCCTCGCACAAAGCTAGTAAAACTGTACCATCAAAAAAGTTGTCATTAACTACTTTTTTCCAAGAATCGTCCTTTTTTTAAGTAGTTTAAAAATGGTATACTTTTACTTTTACTTGAGTATATTTTAAGTACTGTAAATGTGCTTTTACTGCGCTATTTTCCCACCGTCTGTGTTCGCTACTTCCCCGTCCTGATTATATTTTTAATCTATCAACATGATTGGCTAGGGAGCATTTTGTGACTCCCAAACAATCAAATGACACATAAAAAACTTGAACGGCAGCGGCAGATCTGGTGCCAACTGTGGAGGATGCCTCAAGCACAGTTGAACACCTGAACATCACAGCCACACCTGAAGGGTTTTTCGCAGTGTAAAAGGTCAATTGCTTGATCGTGTCACGTGAGTTTAACTTGCTCAAGCCAGATATCGGCATTAATCCTACCTATAATTTGAAGAATCATATCGAGGTAAATGTCATATTTCTGCTTATTAGATTCTGTGTGTCTATAACGGAGCCTGTAATTTAACTATCTATCACTGAGGTTATTGGGTTGGTGTGAGAGAGTAATGCATGTTATCAATAGGGCTGGGCGAGAAAACAATATTGATGTTTATCTGAAAAACAGAGAGATGTACGCGATATCAATGCTAAACATTTGATATAGATATTTAGCCTATGTTCTACATCTAGAACAGGGGTGTTCATTACATCAATCGCGATAGCAAGAGCACCACTGGTTGGTTGATATAGATAAAATATAAAAGATTGACTTTTGTCTGTAGCTGCGTGCTGTTTGATTGACAGGCGGCTAATGTTTGTGCACTAATGCAGGTTTATGCTTAAACGATCAAATACACTTCATAATTCCACCAATGCCCGTCTTGATGAAGCATTTATGTAAACACAGTCGGTTTGGACAAAAGTGAACGTATGTGTGGCAGGGCGGAGGGCGGAGGGCGGGGCCAGGTCATGATGATACACACCCGGTCCCGTATCAGGCTAATCAAGCCTCCGAGAGGGATAAAGGCCAATGGCAGATGGTGGTGCGTCGAGAGAGAGATAATTTATGGACATGTCCGTCATGTGTGTGTTTGTCCTTTGTTTTAAGTTCACTATTAAAATATTATTTATATCGTCCAGCCGATTCTCGCCTCCTCCTTGCCCGTCTAAATCCCTTTACAGTATGTTGTTGGACCTATCAAATGTTGGACTTGAAATGTGCATGTAACCGAACTGAGCACTGTCTAGTAGGCTATGTCATATAAAGGCTATTAATCAATCAACATTAACAAGGAAACGTAATAGATATTATAACACATATATAACATATTATAAGATATATAATATATAAAAGTATTAATGTCATTGAATAAAACAGTGATTTTTTATAATACCGACCCCTGATGTAGAGAGTGTGTTCATTTATATAATAAATTACCAGGAAAGTAGAGATGATAAAATAATGTATAATTATGATTAGCCTTTATAAAGATAGAAAAGTATCAACATTTGCAGAGAAATACTTCAGCAGAATATTCCACCAGTCACAAACTTCAGATAATCTCCGGTCCATGCTATACAAGTGAACAGATGCCAAAATGTTGATGCTCCAAAAAGCACATAAAGGCAGCATAAAAGTAGCCTAATCCAACACAACTCCAGTGGTTTAATCCATGTCTTTAGAAGAGATATGATAGGTGTGGGTGAGAAACTGATATTGCTATAAATTCTTCTCTCTGCCCAGTAGGAGGCGATATGCATGAAGAATGTGAATCACCAAAAACACAAGAAGAAGAAAGTGAAAGTTAAAGTGGAGATTGACTGAGCAGGGAGGAGAATTAATAGTAGAAATTGACTTTCATTTTGATCTGTTTCTCACCCAACCTATCATATCTCTTCAGAAGTCATGGATTAAACCACTGGAGTCATATGGATTGGGCTACTTTTATGCTGAATTATGTGATTTTTGGATGCTCAGGGTCCTGCTCATCTGCGTGAACGTGCCTTAGGCATGCTGCATGGATTCTTTTTCGATCGGACGGTGATTTCCTTTTAAAACCACTCGTAAACGGCAAAGTTTAAACTCTTGTCTGGTCACATGTGTTTTTGACCACATTTTGTATGTTTTCTTTGTGATCCGATCACAAAACGTGGTGGTGGTGGTGTAGTGGGCTAAAGCACTGAGCTGGTAATCAGAAGGTTGCTGGTTCGATCCCCACAGTCACCACCATTGTGTCCTTGAGTAAGACACTTAACTCCAGGTTGCTCCGGGGGGACTGTCCCTGTAATAAGTGCACTGTAAGTCACTTTGGATAAAAGTGTCTGCAAAATGCATAAATGTAAATGTAAACCCTGTTTAAATATGTGATTGGACAACCCAAAACAGAAACAGGGTCAATGTTACTGTGCCGCTCAAACAAACAGAGGACATTTTTGATAGTCTAACAAAGTCACAGTATTGCACTTCTAGGTGAAATCAACCCAAAATGGTTGACTCTGCTTATATTAACCCTTTAATGCATTCCTCGGGTCTTTAGTGACCCTGTACCTCATCCATTTTTTGTGCCCACACCTCTTTTGTATTCCTCAACTTTTCTTTTCAATTCACACATGATTCCCATATTGTCACGTGGATCGGCAATGACGATGACGATGATGATGTGAAGAACCCAAGTGCAGTTTATTCATAAATGTGAACAAGAACAAAACATAAACATTGCCTTGACTCTTGCCTTGACTCTTGCCTTGACTCTTGACTCTTGCCTTGACTCTTGCCTTGACTCTTGACTCGACTCTTGCCTTGACTCTTGACTTGACTTGACTCTTGCCTTGACTCTTGACTCTTGACTCGACTTGACTCTTGCCTTGACTCTTGACTTGACACTTATCTTGACTCTTCCTAGACTCTTGCCTAGACTCTTGACTTGACTCTTGCCTTGACTTTTGACTTGACTCTTGACTTGACTCTTGACTTGACTCTTGACTTGACTCTTGCCTTGGTTCTTGACTTGACTCTTGCCTTGACTCTTGACTTGAATTAACCCTTGCCTTGACCCTTGCCTTGACTCTTGACTTGACTCTTGACTTGACTCTTGACTTGACTTGACTCTTGACTTGACTCTTGACTTGTCTCTTGCCTTGACTCTTGACTTGACTTAACCCTTGCCTTGACCCTTGCCTTGACTCTTGACTTGACTCTTGACTTGACTCTTGACTTGACTTGACTCTTGACTTGACTTGACTCTTGCCTAGACTCTTGACTTGACTCTTGACTTGACTCTTGCCTAGACTCTTGACTTGACTCTTGCCTAGACTCTTGCCTAGACTCTTGACTTGACTCTTGACTTGACTCTTGACTTGACTGTTGCCTAGACTCTTGACTTGGCTCTTGACTTGACTCTTGCCTTGACTCTTGCCTTGACTTTTGACTTGACTCTTGAATTGACTCTTGAATTGACACTTGCCTTGTCTTTCACTCTTGTCTTGACTCTTGCCTAGACTCTTGACTTGACTCTTGAATTGACTCTTGAATTGACTCTTGCCTTGACTCTTGCCTTGACTTTCACTCTTGCCTTGACTCTTGCCTTGACTTTGACTCTTGCCTTGACTCTTGCCTAGACTTTGATTCTTGACTTGACTCTTGCCTTGACTTTGACTCTTGCCTTGACTCTTGCCTAGACTTTGATTCTTGACTTGACTCTTGACTTGACTTTGACTCTTGACTTGACTCTTGACTTGACTCTTGACTTGACTTGACTCTTGACTTGACTCTTGACTTGACTCTTGACTTGACTTGACTTTTGACTTGACTTGACTTGAAATGGAACAATATTACACCAACAATACCAGACAAAGGACCATAGCAAACACGAGGATTTAAATACACAGACATGGGTAACAAGACAAACAATAAACAGACAGAACTATAAACAAGATAAAAACTTAAACCAATGACAAACTAGAACTGATAACGAGTTAACAAGACAATAAACCAATGAAAACAAGACACGTGAACATGGAGAGAAACAGGATATCACATGACCAGAAACCATGACGACTATAAAACAGGAAATCACATGACATGAAACACATGATTATAGATTGTGAACTAGACTTCCAAAATAAAAGATATGAACACAAAACCTGAACAAAAACACATTAAACATACCCCCCCCACCACCACCAACAAGGGGCGGCTCCCGATACCCAAACAAAACAACTCTGTCTGCTTCTGCATTTTGCGGTCCCCTTCGGCATATCCCCGTTTTAAGGCCGGCCCTCCGGGAAAAGTCCCAGTTCTCCTGATGGCTAGTCCGCTTCTGGATTCATTGAATCAATCACCTTGCTCATTCTAGGTATCATTAGAAAACTGATATTATCTCCATTGCGAATCTGTATAACATTTTATGCTCAATAGTCGATAACAGATATTTACAACAATTTGTTTGGCATGCTTTTCCTGCTGGACCACAAGTTTTTTTCATGACATCTAGGATATAACATTGAATTATTCACAAAAGCAAGCTCACAGAAAGGTAAAAAAAATTACGCATTTTTTGAAAAATGTCCTAAAGTAAAAGTAGATATAATGTTTTTAGTGGATTGGGGCTTACATTGGCAGTGATCAGCATATGAAAGAGATGTTTGTGTTTGATGTCTTACAAATATCATATTTCACACATTCATGAGAATGAGAGCTTTCATTTGATATATGATTTGATTATTGACGTGCTATTTGAAAGACCTTTAAAATTATATTAATATTTCTATCACATACAACACGCAAATGTTTTCAGGCCTTATTTTGTTGTTTTATCTATCATAAATGCAGAAGTGATGGTTATGATATGAAAAGGGCAGATTTTAAGTTTTCAAACGACACCACATATGCCTGACTTATGTATTCGGAGACTTGAACCCCCCTTTGTGAGTTGAAGAGGTTAAGCTTTAATTCTGTTTATTTGTGAATTGAAGATATAATGCTCGAGTTCACTTAGAATACTCAAATATTTGCTCTTTGTTTTTTCATCATTGCAGACTGACGAGTCGCCACGGTGCCATTCGTCAGAGATCGTGGGATGCGGGACGCACCTGACAACATGATGTCCATCCCAGATGTATTGCCCCTCCGGGACTCTTCCTGCTCATACCCTCGCAACCAACTCACACCCAACTCAGATAACACGGTCTCCAACTTGTCCCACCACAAGACGGTCTGGACCCCTAAACCGTCACCAGGCAACTGTGAATTTTACTGGCATGCGATTCTCCTCATGACCTCTGGGGGCAGTGTTCTAATCTGCGGTGTGGTTTTAAGTGGACTGTACTTCGCCGGGGTTTCCATGATGGCCACCAACATTCTCGGCCCTGCCCTGCTCTCTATCGGTCTGGTGGTGCTCGTAGTCGGCGTGGTTTTGGTGCCCATTACACGCGAAATGAGGCACCAGAATGCAACGAAACGGCTATGTAGCTTATACAAGCCTCAGTAAACCCACAATACTGATATATGGAGGACTTGTTGAAATGTAACATTGTGGCTGTACGAAAGGAAGTCCCTCCTTTCCACAAAGAGCCAATCACTGTATTAGCCAAGACATCGTCAAGTGTTTACGAAAGTTCTTGAAGCACATGCGTATTAGCTTGGTTAGCCTAAACAATGCAGCTTTTACTCTGATTTGGTTTAAATATGCAAAATTCAATAATGGTACCATTTTTGTCCGATTTTATTGGTGATTTGATGTATGATATCTAAACAAAATAACACAAGAATATGCACAGTCCTAAATCCTTCCTTAGCGATGGCAACAGACAGGGAAAAATATACGTCCATTTCAAACTCTACTTTCATGTAATGAAATATTTTATATTAATTACACGTTGCTTGCAAAACATCAACGTCATGTTGTCTACATTTAAGTGGTTGTCAGTGGCGAAAGCTGCTTATAGTTTTTGTTAGACATTCAGTCTAATTTTCAGTTCATGCACCACCCCCATTGTTTCATTGAATATCTCGGCCTCTGAGTGGACTACAAGCTCCATCTACATCTACTTAATTGCAATGAAATATTTTAGATGAATTACACATTGCTTGCAAAACTTGCCGTTTTGAGAAAGCTGCTTTTTGGATCCAGATATTGTAGTCACAGAATCTACCAGTAGAGGCTAACTGGACCAAACCAGGCAAATCTTGACCCCTGGTTACTAGTCTGCATGCGCTGGAGTTTAATAGTTTCAATAGATTTGCACAGAGGTAAAAAAAAAACTCCATACATGATGTGAAAGTGTATTAAAAATGTGTTTGAGAAAAAATGATAATCTACTGTGAGGGGCATTTGTCGTTTTCTGATTTCAAACCTAAAAACATTCAATGTTAGGAGAACAATAGTCCCTATTGACACACCTCCAGCAATTAAAGTTACGTAACATTATTGTGGCACATAGAGTTCATGGACATGGTGGCGTAGAGTTCTTTGTGTTTCATGTCCATACATTCAGAGTGCTGAGTGTAGCTCAAAAAAGGTTTTGTGGTCAATTCATTTATTGCATTGTGGCATTGTGCCTTAAATACATTATTTATGGTTGTGTGTGTATATAAATAAAAAGCACTTAATGTATGTAAGTGTTATTGCATTAAGCTATGGGATTTGCATCCTAATTTGAAACCAACCCTAAAGGATCATATAATTGGATCAAGTAAAAATCCATTAAGAAACTGTTTAGAATCAAATTAGACCCGACTGAATAAACTGATCACTCTTGGACTCGATCGGACTCTGAAATAAATCCTGAAAAGTCCATTACAATTGGTCTAGGGACTCGAAGTCCGAACTCAAGCATCCCAACTCTTCTGCATACTGTGCACAGTCCATATACTGTAGAACGTGTATAAATACTATAGTATGGTATTCTGAACATACTTTTGTGCCATTTTCACAAAATGTTTTATTACATTTGTAAAATAACTAGTGAGGTTATATGAGAACAAAGTAGCGTACTACTGTTTGAAACATTTATCATGCACACTACATACTTTCACCCATATTATATGAAAAATACAACAGTGCATAGTGTGCACAGTATGAATACTATATACTGCAGAAATAGTATGAATGCTATAGCATCAGTATTTCCAAAAAAATATAGTGAACATTTTACAAAGTTCTTCAATTAACTATGTAAAATAACTAGTGAGGAACAATGTAGCAACGACTGTTTTAACTGTATAACGTGCATACTACACATTGTTTCGCATACTATTTTTTTAATTAGGCAATAAACAGGAAAACAGTGCATTAGATGCATACTACTCATGCTATATAGTATGTAAGTAATATGCTAGCATATCCATTTTTACAGATGTTTTGATTAAATATACTAAATTAGATTGTGTGAGAATAAATGAAGCATGCTAATGTTTAAAACATTGCATACTGCATATTTTCTGCAGAAATAGTATGGATAGTATGGTAGTAGTATGCTATTACGAAAATAGAACTTTTGATTACATTTGCAAATTAAATATTGTTGTTATGTGAGAATGATGTAGCATACTACTGTTTAAAATGTTTACTGTGCATGCTGCATATCGTTTCATATTATATTTTTACAAGTACACAGTAAACCGTGCATACTCTGCATATTCTGCAGAAATAGTATGCATAGTATGGTAGTAGTATGCTATTCTGAACAGCCATTTTTACACACAAATTGATTAAATATGCTAAATAAGTAGTGAGGTCATGTTTTTTTAACATTTATTGTTGCATACTGCATACTGTTTCACATACAATTTATTTTTTATTTTTTAAAGGACAGGGAAACATTATGCATGTGTGCATGATATATTATATATAGTGCACATTGTGTCTTACTATTAAAATAGTTGTATGTGTAACAGTATGCCATATACATGATCAGATTTAAATATTAGTGTGCTGTTGTTCTCACATAACTTCATGAGTTATTTTGCATATTTAATCACATATACTATATTTTGCAGAAAGAGTATAAATAGTATGGTAGTAGTATGCTATTTGGGGCATATCCATTTTTACACAAGTTTTGATTAAATATGAAAAATGCATAATGAGCTTATGTGAGTAACACTGTAGCATACTAATGTTTGAAACGTTTATCATACTGCCTACTGTTACACTTATTATTATTATTATTATTATTATTATAAAGTATACAGTAAACAGTGAATACTGTGCATTTTCTACAGGAATAGCATGGTAGTAGTATGCTACTCCAAACATAGTCAATTTAACACAACTTTTACATGAAATGTGCAAAAAAATTTAAAAAAGTACAATAGCACACTGATATTCAAAATTTCGTTGTATTTACTGCATTTTTTTTAAAAATATACTATTAAAATAAAATACAATTTTTATTTTCTAAATGGCATACTTTATATAGTAAGCAGTATGTTAGCAACACACTCTGAAACTGGCCGCTGTGTTTCCTGCATCTGCAATACACCCATTGTGACGTCACGTGGAGCGTTCCATCGCATCCGGCAGGTGTGTCTCGCCTGAGCTCGACAGTTCTTCCGCTGCACCTGAAGCATCCTGAAGATGAAACAGCTGAAGTTTATCGGCGGCTGTGTGCCGTTATTCATCGTGGCGATCGTTTTCGACATAACGGGCTTCGTCCTGCTGTTCGTCGGGATCTTCGGCGACATCCGGATCCGCGGAGTGTTTTACGGGGATTTTCTCATCCACACCGGCGCGCTCATGCTGTTCGTCAGTCTGGCGTTTTGGTTGATGTGGTACATCGGGAACATCAGGGTGCAGGAAGAAGGTTTGAAGAGGAGATCGAGCGCGGCGAACAGCGTCAAACATCTGGCGAGAAAACTCACCGAGACACTCTCCAAAACACACCTGAAGAACCAGAGCACAGGTGAGAACACACACGCACGCACGTTGGGTTTCCATGTTTGGTAAGGACTTTCCATTTTTATACTGTACAAACTGTATATTATAACCCTCACAGAAAACGTTCTGCTTTTTACATAAAAAAACAAACAAACAAACAAACAAAAAAAACCAAAAAACATAATTTATTATGATTTATAAGATGCTTTCCTCATGGGGACCGACATATTGTCCCCCAATGTAAAAAATGTCAGGTTTTACTATCCTTACAAATTGATAAATACTCACACACAAACACTAATACACTCACACATACACACTCACTCTCATACATACACACTCATACACACTCACTCTCATACATACACACTCATACACACACGCACAAACACATACACTCACAGATACTCGCTCACACACAAACACTAATACACTCACATACTCACTCTCATACATACACACGCATTCACTCATACACACACGCATACACACACACGTACACTCACAGATACTCACTCACTCACACACACATACACTCACTAACACATACACTCACACATATACATACATACATACATGCATACACTCACTAACACATATACACGCATACACTCACACATATACATACATACATACATGCATACACTCACTAACACACACATACACTCACACATATACATACATACATGCATACACTCACTAACACATACATACACTCACTCACACACATACACACCCGGGCATCAATCAACCTCCCATTATATCTGTACCAGATGGAAATTCCTCCGGTACAGCCATCGAAGACTTCAAGAACCACGTGGTCGAAATAGATATTAAATAATGTGGGAGCCATAGGACATCCCTGTCGCACTCCAAGGTGAACAGGGAATGGCTCTGACTCACGGCCACGTAGTGTAGTATACATATTTTAAATATATTTTAGACTTTCCCAGCAGCCCATTAAAGCAAAACATACATTAAACTAAGCTGACGGTTTTCTTTTCACACAGGTGAGAGATCGCCCAGTAAGGCTTCCACGATTCGAAACATAACGTGGGGCAAATCAACGTATTTCCCAGGATGTAAAGATCCCGAATTGGATATGATCAAATGTGATAAACTTTTCGAGGAAAACCCCAATGATGATGAGGTCATGGGACACCAGAATCAAGCATACGAAGACGAGGAGTCGTTGACCAAACTGCAGGACGATCAGACTCGGGAAGTGAGCAAACCTGACGAAGCATCGCAGGAGAACATGCCAGAGGAGGATCAGTTCACCTGTTCTCAGAATGAAGGGTGTGAGAAGTCCGACTCGGACGCAACTAAAGAACAAACTCCGAAACCCAATGAGTCGTCGAGCATTGATGATCTACTTCAGTAACAGGTGAGTAAAATTAAAACTGAATCACTGTGATCAAATTAACAACTGCTCTTAAATGCAATAAAATAGCATGCTGAGTGACTCCAGCAAGGTCTCCTAAGCAACCAAATTGGCCGGTTGCTAGGGAGGGTAGAGTCACATGGGGTAACCTCCTCGTGGTGGTGATTAGTGGTTCTCTCAATGGGGTGTGTGGTGAGTTGTGTGTGGATCGTGGAGAGTAGCATGAGCCTCCACATGCTGTGAGTCTCCGCGGTGTCATGCACAACGAGTCACGTGATCAGATGCGCCGATTGACGGTCTCAGACGTGGAGGCAACTGAGACTTCTCCTCCACCACCCAGATTGAGGCGAGTAACCGCGCCACCACGAGGACCTACTAAGTAGTGGGAATTGGGCGTTCCAAATTGGGAGAAAAGGGGATAATAATTAAATAAACGCCCTGTTTCTGAAATGAACTCTCTTTTTCATTTATGACAACAGATTGCTGCCCAACCTGTCCGACAGCCAATAGGAAAAGCCTGATAGTGAAAGCATGTGGTTTGATGGTGGGCGCGTTCTTTTTGGTCCATCTCGAAGCAACGATGGAAATGTAATGCTGTACTTTTACCATGCAGCGGTTCACCCACAAATGAAAATGTCATTCACAACCCGTATGACTTTCTTTCTTCTGTGGAAAACAAAAGTATATTCATAGCTGAATATCCAAGCAGCTGTTTTCCATACCAAATTGACTACAGCAAGGGTATACTTTTATACATTTTTCTGCATGATAGATGTCTTGTGCATAGTCGACCCCTCTTGCCTTTTAAAGTATACTCTTTTGATCGCGAGCCCATCCATATGGATGCATTCGACGCACATACAACGACTTAGCGAAACACTTTAATAGAGTCAATGGCAGGTGTATGTGCCCCATGACTGCTTTGTGATACTTTTTATGTAAAGTTCACGCTAGTCGCATGCGCGATGACATGCAAAGACTCGGACTGTCTGCGTGACTAGCAAAACAAGGCTGCGTGCAAACGGTCCTCGAGTACCGTGCTGATGCCGAAATTTGCATTGCACACAGTGTGTGAGACATAGTGGGATGCATAATAATTGCTCCGCGCACAGTGACACTGTGACAAGTGATGCACATTTTGTCATCAGAACAGTCCGCGTGAGGCCTTGATGATCTCAAAACACAGACACGAACATCATCTTGGTGCATCGTCGGTGTATGCGCCTGCCATTGACTGTCCTAAAGCCCAAAGTTTAGCTCAGTTGTCCGCGTTGCTGATTGCTCCGTGCACAGTATGTGTGACACAAATTTTGTCGCATTTGGCCCAGATTTTCTGAACAACGCATCCTCGGTGCATGCGCCAGCCGTTGACTGTATTGTTTTTTTTTTTTTCTTTTCCTTTTTCTCCCAATTTGGAATTGCCAATTCCCAATGTGCTTTTAAGTCCTCGTGGTGGCGTAGTGATTCGCCTCAATCCTGGTGGCAGAGGACGAATCCCAGCTGCCTCCGCATCTGAGACCGTCAATTTGCGTCAAATTTTATCACGTGGCTTGTTGAGTGTGTTACCATGGAGACATAGTGAGTGTGGAGGCTTCATGCCACCTACCACGGCATCCACGCTCAACTCACCACACGCCCCACAGAGAACTAACCATATTATAGCGACCACGAGGAGGTTGTCCCATGTGACTCTACCCTCCCTAGCAACCGTGCGAATTTGGTTGCTTAGGAGACCTGGCTGGAGTCACTCAGCATGCCGTGGGATTCGAACTAGTGAACTCCAGGGGTGAGCCATTGACTGTATTAAAAGAGTATCACAAAGCAATCGTAATGCGCCAAACACATTCATATTCTCTCGCGGGCAAATGAGTATACATTGAAAGGCAATGCTGTCAACCGGGCTCAATCCAGAATGCAGAAAAATTAAGTATTCTGTGGCCTTTAAGGATTTTACCAAATTTGCCAAATTGTTGAGGAGAGGTGTGCGGTTACTTTAAGCAATCAAACTTTTGATTTTCGCATGACGAATAAACGAAACGGGTGGAAAACCCCCATATGGGGTGGGGTCTTTTGACTTGGACCAGGAAGCAACTACCTAGCAACCACCTAGAACACCCTAGCAACCGCAGAACAGTGTCTCGACAACCTCCCAAACCATCCCATTATCGTGGCTGTGAGTTTTAAATGGGCGAACGCCACCAACATAATCTCATAACATCTCGTAATAAGTCATACGACATGAGGAAATCGTACTGCATTATTTATGCAATACGAATAATTGGTGTGTGTAAACAACCTGCTCGTCTCGTTTCCAACCCCTATGTTTTCTTCTTAAAACACGATTTTCCAATCATGAGGTTTAGGGCTTGGGTTGGGGTTAAACGTATGAAAAATTGTACCAACTTTGTCTGTTGGTTTGTTCATTTTTCAACACGTCATTGCATGAACAAACCTTATTAACGTTGTTATCTCTGACAAATCTTGTATCATATTATGCTGATGTCCTGTGACTAATTATTGTTATTATCCTGTTACATAATTATGAATGTCAGCTAAACTTGTAGTGCGACAGGTGTGCCATCTTCTGGCAGACACGCCTCTGTAGCTGTTGTTTAAAACCTCTGAACCTTGTTGTTACTAGTTGATGATGTGTCATTGTAATGAATCAGGAAAAAGAAGCATAACATATGATTGACCTCTTCAGTAGGCATTTGCAAGCAGTTTAACTTGTTTTGGTGGTTGCATACCAGCTCTGTTGCCACATTAGAAATGCACTGCGTAAGAATGTAGGGGAGCTGCTTCTTAAAATACTTTATTGAAAGAGATCCTGTCATTTGTCCTTTGGCCCGTCAGCCTTCAGCACGACAGGTCTCTCTCCTTATTTCACCGAGATGGACTGCAAAGAAAGATTTGGCCGCTGTTTCGTCTTTCTCTTCTTGGCTATCCTGTTCGACGTAGCCGGGCTAGTCATCTTCCTCGTGGGAATTTTGGCACCAC
>JAVLUX010000007.1:46367500-46432500 GCA_032164185.1 Moxostoma hubbsi
AGATCAATGTCTCCCTCTAGTGATTACTGTAGGCAACATCTTAATGAAGGGGATAATAAAATAGAGCTGATGCATTGATTAAAAATATCATGTTTTAATAAAAAAAAAGTGATTAAAAATGGGTCCGTGGTGGTAATGCACAAATCTGCCTTTATTATTACTATTTTCCACAGATTAGGCTCATTTTAGGATAATAGTTAATTGTTGAAAACTATGAAATAACACACATGTACAGGAATTATGCAATGATCTAAATGTTCACTTTATTGACTCTCTTCATTTGATCTGCCAAAACAAAAAACTCAGCTGCGAAAATTGGTGCAGAAATAATATAAAGAAAGATGTTTAATTTTAGTTTATAGTGATGGTCTCGGCTATATTATGATATAAGATTTGTTAATGTGATGCAAGCTGGATAAAATGACATACGGACTTAAGCTTTAATTTGCACCTACTTGGGTTATCTTAACATTTGTCCCACTAGAAGTGGGTCTCCAAACTTGTGACTGGGTTTACTTCAAAGAATCCCATAGTGCTGCCATCTCGATAGTGTCCAATCATTGTAAACACCATGGTATTATGATACATGTCTAAAAATGCAGTATCGCATGGTACTTTTTCCATAGACGGGTCAATGACGTGACCAGATATATATTCAAATATTCCAAAATACTTTAAAAACAATGTCAACATAAACAATGACCTGAATATGCCACTGCCATACTTCAATAAATCAATATCTGATATTTTGATATTTTTATTCAAAGTCATGTGGTGTAACCCTGAGAAAATTTGACTGAAAAATTTTTTTTTTTTTACCTTTAATTTTTTTTTATTATTATTATTATTATTATTAATGATTACGTTGTGTACTCGCTCATGTATTCAATGAAAGTACTTTTATAACTTTTACTTGCTGGTTACACCAAATTACAGCCTTTTTTTTTGTGGACAATGCTATAAATGTTTTTCAAAAATGTATTGAACCAAATTGGACACAAATATTAAATTTCATATTTGTCACATGCGTTTTAAACGAGATAAAATGTATCTAATTGTTATCCGCTCTGACAACCATGTCCAAAGATCCATCTAGCACAAGACTCACTATTCTCCCCCCGATAGGCTTGTCATATGACGCGGTTGACCCCCTCCAGAGCTATATATCGGGTGTGAATGAGCTCCGGCGGGTCACAGTCAGTCACACCCGGCGGCACTGTTTACAAACACCAGGAAGAGATGACGTCACCCTACAGGAGCACATGTTCGGCGCTTTTGCTCTCACATCTCGCAATGACGCCTTTTTTCTGTGGAAATGCTCTCTGCTTATCTTATAAACGCTTTTGTGCATATAGTTGCATTGAAAGTGCACATATGTGGTTAGATCGCAGGAACGACCTCATGACCTCCTTCCTCAAAACACACGCTGACTGCGCGGAGCATTGTGGGTGAATCGGGATTCACTCAAGTTTATTTCGACATATATTTTATACTAATTCTATTTGAAATAAAGAAAATTCTGGGTCAAGTATATTTGTTAAATGTGTGGTGAGTTAAAATTTTGGTAATCTTTATAATTATGGGTTTCTCCGTTTTTTTGGGCAATAAATGAGTAATTTTCAATTGTTACACACTCAAGAAAAATATATAATAATTTTAACATTTACGTATTTCAAATTCATAATAAAATCCCATCAAATTTCGCTGTAATTTTTTTTTTGTTGTTAACTAAATATGTTAATTTGTATCTATTAATTTAGTTAAACATTGCACAATTCAATTTGATGGATTTTTTTTTATTTTTTTAAATAGGCTAAAATATTATTTTAAGTGCATGTTTTAACATTCAATTTTGTCAAAGCATCAATGCACAAAAACCTGTGACAGAAAAATAAAGGTTATATATTTTATAAATAAAATAATAATTCAACATCATGCTCTAGTTTAATTGTATTCTATGTATTGTTTTAGAAAATAATTTGAATTGATATTTATTCCACGTTTCATTCATTTTGTTTTATTATTCATACTGTTGTACACTATTTGTACTATTCCGTCTGAAGTCTCACTGTTAATTTCTAAACATTTATTTATTTATTGTAATATTCTGTCTTCTTGTCATATTTCGTTTTGTACTGGAAGCTTCTGCCATCGAAGACAAATTAATTTTATTATAAAATAAATCCACCTCCATCAATTCGCCAGTGTTTACAAATCACCACACACATGCTTGTTGAGCACAGCGCAACCGACCTTCAGTCCGTCAAACCGCCCATGTTGCTCATTTCATTGGTTATTATTGAATTACCGCATTCCTTATCGCGCTTCTAATTGGACAATGGCGACGTCAATCACAGAAGCCCCTCCCTCAGCGCACTCTGATTGGCTAATCCCAAGTCTCCTTTCTCTCTGGTGGTGTATCGCGGCGGTGGGTCGAGTCGTCGCCGCTGCTGCTGCTTCTCCGGTCGGGCACGTTTAGGACTTCGCCCCGCTCCTCATTCTCCGCTCATATTATCGGGACGTTTTCTGAAACGCGTTCGCTAAAATGGCAGCGATGGCCAGGCTGGAGGGCCGCGAGTTTGAGTATGTGATGAAGAAGCGCTCTGTGACGGTGGGTCGGAACTCGTCACAGGGCTCGGTGGACGTGAGCATGGGCCACACGAGCTTCATTTCCCGGCGGCACCTGGAGATCTTCACCGCCGCGCTGGAGGACACGAGCCCCGGAGGAGGGGAGTTCTATCTGCGGTGTTTAGGGAAGAACGGGGTGTTCGTGGACGGCGTGTTTCTGCGGCGGGGGGCGCCTCCCCTACAGCTACCGAGACTGTGAGTTACAATAATCTTCATCTTCTAAACTATCATCACATTCTTATATATAAACACCATTAGCATTGTTATTGTTGTGTTGCCGCACCGGGAGCACGTGCGCGTTTCCCTGCCTTGCACCATTTTTGTTTCGCTTTCAGAGCCTGTGGCCTCGTCTCAAACCGTAGTGAACTGAACTCCCTAAATAGACAGCATTTTTAAGCGTCATAGGCATCGTTAGCATTCTTGTTACAGGCTTGTGTTCCCAGCAAAATAAATAATTAGTTTCTGGAAACGCTAGTTTAAGGTTATACAAATCTAAAACCTAAAACTAACGTTGCTAGAACGTTAGTAATTGGTTCCCATCATATAACTAGTCGTTAAAGTTAGGGCTTTGTTTACTGGATAGCATCCTTTTGGGGTGTCATATGTCTGTGCAATCTATCTGGCCTTCAGAGGTGCATGTATCAGTTTTGGGGCATGGCGGACATGGATAGTGTTTTGTTGGCAACATTGGCATTTGCAGCAGCATTTTGGGGCACCATGGGCATGTGCAGCAGTTTTAGGATACATGTGTTGAATTTTTGTTACAAAAATGGTTACAAAGGTGCGTGCATCAGTTTTGGGGAATGTCAGGTATGGATAGTTAGTTGGCAATTTTGGGTGACAAGTGACCTATGCAGCAGCATTTGCAGCAGTTTTGGGCATCAAATGCATGTGTTGCATTTTTGTGAATAAAAATACATGCATTAGTTTTGGGGCAGGATAGGCATGGATAGTATTAGTTGACAATTTTGTGCAACATTGGCTTGTGCAGTGGCATTTTGGGGGCACCAGGTGCATTTGTGGCAATTTTGGCATCATATGCATGTGTTGTATTTTTGTGCATCAAAGTCATGCATCAGTTTTGGGGCATGACAAGCATGGATAGTATTTTTCTTGACAATTTTGGTCAACATTGCCCTGTGCAGCAGTATTTTGTGGGCACCATTGGCATTGCCAGCAGTTTTAGGCATCATATGCATATTTATTTATTTTTTTGCATCAAGGGCACAAGCATCAGTTTTGGTTCAGGACAGACATGGATAGTGTTTTGTTGGCAATTTTGGGTTACATTGCCATGTGCAGCAGCATTTTGAAGGCACCATAGTCATTTTCCATAGTTTTGGGCATCAAATGCATGTTGCATTTTTGTGCATCAAATTCTTGCATCAGTTTTGGGGAAGGTCAGGTATGCATAGTATTTAGTTGGCAATTGTGGGTGACAGTGACATGTGCAGCAGCATTTGCGGGGCACCTAAGGCATTTGCAGCAGTTTTGGGCATCAAATGCATATGTTGCATTTTTGTGAATCAAAACACATGCATCAGTTTTGGGGCAGGACAGGCATGGATAGGATTTAGTTGGCAATTTTGTGCAACATTGGCTTGTGCAGCAGTTTTAGGGCGGCGTCATATGCATGTTGCATTTTTGGGCATCAAAGGTGCATGTTGCATTTTTGGGCATCAAAGGTGCATGCATCAGTTTTAAGGCATGACAGGCGTGTAATGCATATATGGGTGTTGCAGGCAAGTGAAGGGTTTTTTGGGCACTATAGGCAGCTGCACATTTGGAAACTAATCTATATGCATGTACAAACAGATGCAGTTAAACATTCACCTGGCATCTGGGCAGAAATGTGTGCAGAAAAGATCAAATGCATGCTGTGTGTTGAATGAATGTAGGGTGTTGTGTAGGGTCAGCTGGTTTGTAAACATATACACTCAGTGGGTGAGATGTGTGTTGTGTGTGTGTGCAAACTGTGAATGTGGTGCTAATATTCGTACTGAATGCATCACATGCTCTTTATTTTCTTAATAACTTAGTAAAGTCTTAATATTGTCCTGAGGCTGACCTATGGATTTTGTGTTACCTGTTTTGAGTATCTGTGAGGTGATTGATTGTCGTGTACATGTTGTTGGGCCTGTATGTAGGCTTGCATTACTATATAGGGCAACGTTTATTCCATTCAGTTTAATTCATTATTTTGTTGTGTAGCTTTGTACCTCTCATTCATCTTTTTTGCACAGCGTCAAATCAATGCGTCAGACTTCAGTACACTTGTATCCTTGTGCTTTTTTTAACGGATGACCCACATACCTCATATAGCATTAAAAAAATCTGTTGCACCCTACAGTCCCGGGCTTGAAAGCGAATCAAAGCCATTTCCAGCATTTTTAGACTTGTCTAATACCAGCTAAACCGTTTGTGTAATTGTGTAGTTAAGCAAAACTCTTCTTGGTTCTGTTCATGTTTAGGTTATATGTGGTATCACATTTAGCTGTGCAATAGGCCAGTGAGCTGATATACACTGATCAGCCACAAGATTAAAACCACCTGCCTAATATTGTGTAGGTCCCCCTCGATGTTATGCACTGCACTGCTGCCACATTATTGGCTGATTAGATGATCACATGGATGATTGTTGGTGTCAGATGGGCTGGATTGAGTATTTCTGGGATGTTCACACACAACAGTCTCTAGAGTTTACTCGGTTCTTTTCGGGTGAATCATGAAAAAGACCCGGTTCAAAAGAGTCATTTGTTCACGACTCTCTCACGCTGGGTTTGTTGTTGCATGTGGTGCAGCGAGCTCATCACAACAGAACGGGTAATAAGCGGCTCGAGACACATTGGTGGTGCGCCCTCTAAAGATGCATTCAATGTTTCACGAGATATCATCTGACCAAACCGCATAAGAACACACACAACCAGACTGTCGCCATTGGCGACTAGATTTTAAATGATTGTCGCAATCAATTATTCTCGGTCGCATTTGCGACCATTTTATTCGCAGTCTGGAGGCCTGACTTGGCATGCACGTGCACGCGAGCGCTTCTGAACACACAGCGAATTAACGGCGTCTTTCGTCTGTTCTTCAAATTATAATCAAGTATGTTGTCTTTGTGTCTAACAACATTTCTTGTCACGTCACTCCAAGTCGCCCGCCACAGAAATAAACCACCACTGCTCGTAACATATATACACACATTTGGTGGGTTGAACAAAATCGCTAAACAAAAAGAAGAACATGGATTTACTCATTTCATCACAAATACACACAATTAGTGTGTAAAGAGAGAGCCGCTCACCCTTTGGCTGGAGCTTTAGCCTCAATAAACCATCTGAAACCGAACATGGGACGTTCAATGGGACGGAAACAATGCAACGGTTATTACATCTAATATTTGTCATTATATCCGTGAGAGAAACTTAAATGTGGGCATGTGTGGTCATTGAACTTGTGTCACCCTCATACGCGTGGGGCGTTCACTGATACGCGTGACTCTGCGAGCACTGAATGTCCCGTGTAATTCCACTGGTCATGCAAGCTATAAAGTGGCTTCATGCAACACCACAAATTTAGATGTTTATCGGTTCGGCTGTTGCTAATAAAATAATAGTATGAAGACATCTTACCCAAGTTACAAGCTAAATCAACTTCAATGTTTTCAAACATTACTTATTTATATTTTCCTTAAATCATCCCGCGGGCCGGAGATGACTCCTTGGCGGGCTGGATCTGGCCCGCTGGCCCTATGTTTGACACCTCTGTTGTAAAGTCTTTGTGGTGCTTTGGGATATGTAAACAAGACAAGTGTTCATCAGAGCTGTTATCTCTTTCACGTCCCATGTAGGGCTGGGTGATAAAGCTAAAAAATCTAGCTATAACCCGATGTTTTTCAGCTTTTTTGCAATACTCCATATTTTTTATATTTATGTATTTATTCTGAAATGGCTTTTTTTTTTTTTAGTAGCCATTGTACAGCCATTGTAGCCGACTGGATTCAAAGTCTTTAAAGGAATATTCTGGGTTAAATACACGTTTGGTGCAATGGACAGCATTTGTGGCATACTGTAATGTTGGTGACCAGAAAAACAAAGTTATTTAAATAAAAAAAAAAAAGCAGAAATCGTGGTTAAAGTGAGGCACTTAACAAAAGAAGTGAACAGGACTAAGGGTTTAATGGCAGAAATGTGAAACTTACATTTTATGAAATCACATGCATTAAATCTTCTGGAAGGTTGTTTAAATCGTTGAGTTGACTAGGGATGCACCGATTTTACTCTTTTACTTTTTTTCTTTTTAGCAGCAGACAAGAAAGAACGAAAGAGTTCATCAAAAAGATGTTTATTTGCTCTTTTACAGGCCAATCTGATGCAGCAGCTGCATATCAAGCACTAGTGGTGCACCGATCAGGAAATTTGAGGCTGACACGATATTTCCTATATTTTTAACACTAAGATTGACAGATTTTTTTCTTAAAGTGTCTTTTGCAAGTTATATGCTGCAGTTAAATGTTTATGCCCCACACAGTAAAATTACGGTAACGCCTTACAAAAAAGTTTCCATTTGTTAACATTATTTAACAACTTTACTCTTGTTAACATGAACTAATGAACTTAATGTTAGTTTCAACATATACTAATACATTTTTAAAATCAAAAGTTGTATTAGCTAATGCACATAAATGTACTATGAACTAACATGAACAATTGTACTGGCAACCAGAAAAAACCACGAGAGCATCACACACAGCAGACGTTTCGAAAATAAGACAAATATATCCATTACAAGCTTTAAAACTGCTCCAGTGAGAGATCATTAATATCTATGATTGTTTACTGTCTTCAGGGTCTTGTTGTGACACAAATCACTAATTATTAAGTAAATGCGTGAAGACGCGGTGCCGTTATTGAAGGTTAAACCGTTATATCTGTTATTAGTGGCATTGTGACTAATATTAATCTGATTTAAATTGTGATCCTCACAGAATAGCGCTGGGATGAGTGACTTGTGAGATATTCAGAGCACCTGGAGAGCGCGCATGTTTGATTGACAGCGAGAGTGCTCGTGTTAAAGAGATTGAAGCTGAAAGTGCTCATGATGGCTCAAACGGTCTCTATCGCTCCACACAGCGTCTGATGTCGCGACCTGCATCATGTATCGTGTATTTGCATGTTTATTTTTTGTTTAATTAATTTTTATACCCGTTAGCACCCTCTTTATCCTCTTCCTGTTCACTGTGCAAACGGGCAACTCAATATTCATACACGTGCAATTCGTACACATTTTTAAAAACAAAACAGCATATGCCAACAACACCCTCCAAAGGCCATTCTGTCATACATCAAGATCTGACCAAGTGCTCATTAGAGGAACAGTGTATGTGTGATTCCCTGCATGCTGTCATAAAGATCAGCCCTACATCTAGACCCAATTGGCCGATAACGGATTTAAGACGAATTTCGGCCAATTCTGAACGGTGGCCGATCGATTGGTGCACCCCTAGTTTTTATGGTCGTTGTAGGGTTTGTGGTGTAAAGTCATCAGGGCAACGAAGTTGTATAATTGGAGATACTTAAAGATTAGCAAGGCGATTTTATCCTGTTAAAATCCTGCTAAAACGGTGAGTATATTCAAAGTTTGCAGATTGACCCCATGCACTTCCATTGTAAGTGCCTCACTGTTGGGCTAATTATGCTAACCTCAATATTCGGACGAGTCAACATTTTGTAGCTATCAAGATTATCCCACAAATGCTGTCGATCGAGCTGAACTTGCATTGAACATGGAATATTCCTTCGATAATCTTGGTGAAATAAGTCGTGTTTTCTCCACACGTTGTGACGTCTGCGAACATTGAGCGCTAATGCAAAACAAATCGAGTTTTTAGTTGAAGTTTAATTTTATTAAAGCAAGAGTTTGAGGATGACAAAATGTGCGCGGCGCTATCAGCAACACGGACGACCGAAGTGTACTTTGGCCTTTAGTCTCCCAGTTCTCCAACGATTAGAGCGGAGCCACATCCACATACTTTAATTAGTGCAAAATCAATCAGTTCCAGCATCTGAGATGTGGAGTATGTCCAGATGGTCTCCACGGACTATAATGGACAGCCCGTTTGAGGAAGCGACTGTTTGAGTGACCATATTGATCAAGTGATTAAAGAGCATTTCATTAGTGAAGAGTCGTTCTCTAATTGGGCATCTGTCAGCACAAAGAGCTGCTGATGCTTCCTCAGATGTCATGGGCAGATCCAGATGGGATCTGTGGACTTTTTCTGTATTTTAAAGCACAATCAAAATAGCCTTAATGAGCAGGTTTGTGAATTTCTAGGGCTGGTTGGTTGTTGTCGGCTGTTTTTATGGTATTGGGTGTGTTTTAATAGTGCCGTGGTAGTTTAGTTACTAGGGGTGCACCGTTCCGATACCTGGATCAGTATCGACTCCCGATACTGAAGCTTTTAGACGGATCGGATATCGGTCCGAACGAGCCCGATCCAAATCCGATACTGTGTGTTAGTCATGTTCGTTACAGTCAAGCTCCAAAAATGACATAAAAACACCAATAAAGTGGTTCATATGACTCGTGCATTTTATTCAAAGCCACTTGAAGACCTGCGATAGCTCTGTGAATCACAAAAGACTGTTTAATAAGTGAATATTGTCAGTTGCATTACTTTCTTCACTCCGTGTAATTGTTGTGCTCTCTCGCTTGTTGTTTTCTTGCACTAATGTTATAAATGCAGCACTGGCCCGATCGTGCAAGGGAGAATTCTAGCAACTGGCCCGAATCTCTCTCACACTGGTCCCGGGCCATCGGGCAGTCCTTATTGTCGAGCCCTGTATACATTTATATTGAAATAATGTCTCGTTAGAGGTTTGTGTTTCTTTACATATTAAAGAGTAAACCCAATTAGTCCAACACAATAATGTAAAGATATTCTAAACTGATTATGCAAAAAAACAACACTGGTATCGGCTTGGGATCGGTATCGGCCGATACTGAGTTTTCCGATATCGGGATCGGGAGAGAAAGTTGTATTGGTGCATCACTATTAGTTACATTAAATCACACTAGTTTTTTTTGATGTTACAGGCAAAATACTCGCGCTGAAATGGCGCAGCCAAAGCTGACATTGTGGCGCATAAAGATCCGTACTTCAGTGTTACTATAATTAACGCCGATGGTTTTACACGCAGCTGCCGTGAGGTGTGAGGTTGGGCAAAGGCCCGGGCTACTCTTGTCACCGCGTGCCAATAAAACTGTGTGTGTGAACCCACAATGACAAACAACAGTTGCCGTTACACGATCATTAAATGAATTAAAGATCATTAAAATCCTCATTTATATTTTCGCGCGAGATTGGCGTGAATCTCCACAGTCGTCACGCGCATCACAGCGTTTAAGTGCGGTTCTGAAGCAGTTCATCTTTACGTGCTGGTCAGGAGCTGCTCTCGGTATGATCCACAGTGGGATTTCTCTTGGGATTTCACATGGTTCAATTTATATTCTTGATGCAACGTAATGCTTGCCAGCACCAGTCACTTGTGTGCTTTGTACACTGCGAAAGAGACCACAAATGCACGCACTTACAGTGACGTCACCGCATGACATCACATGTCAAACTCGCTTCATTTCAAGTGACCTGCGATCTCATTTCTGGAACGTATGATGGCAGGGGATCGCAACGTTTCACTGAACAATCAGTTGAATATAAATGAGCCTTCCACCCACATCTATGGCTGCCCCCAACCAAACATTTTCCTAGTTGACTAGTAGGCGTTAATTTAGTGATCACCAACAGCTGATGCCTTTGACCATGTGAAGGTCATCCGATGCAATTGGATATTGCAATATATATATATATATATATATATATCCTATATGGGAACAAAGCGAATTTATTCACACACATGATATATTTTCCCGGATAACAATATACATGACCGGAAGAGAATGCAGAGAAGAAGTTTGTTCTTTGCCAGAGAGATGTTCACAACTGTTGAACAACACATTTTAATTGCACTTGTTTTGTTTCCAGTTTCATTTGAACTTTTAGTTAAAATAAATAAAAAATTAAGTTCAAAGTTGGAAATCAAGGTGTCTCGCTTTATTGTGAAGGCTTAACTCTAACCCCGCTTAATGAAAATTACCCCATAGTACCACCTAGCGTCCAACCAGCGCTAATAGCGGCGTTCATCTGTTTCCTGTGGAGTCTTTTTCTGCGACCAATCAAAACTTGGTCGACCAAGACACTTCTCATCGACTTATGTTTGGTCGACTATCACGAGACAGCCCTACCGTCATCTGTATGTTTGGAGAGCGTTTTGCTTGCTTCAAAAGTGGAACGAAACGGCGCTACACGGGGCAATTATCAACACGGATTAATCATAGCTGCACGAGGGCAGAGCAGGTGCGGTAATTTGCGGACTGGCATCAACGGCACTGACTATTTTACATTTACATTTATGCATTTGGCAGACGCTTTTATCCAAAGAGACTTACAGTGACAATCCCCCCGGAGCAACCTGGAGTTAAGTGTCTTACTCAAGGACACAAAGGTGGTCTGTGGGGATCGAACCAGCAACCTTCTGATTACCAGTTATGTGCTTTAGCCCACTACACCACCAGCACTTGTGAAGCAGTGAGATGTGCGGCGGGGATCCCGAGATAACAGAATTGTCTGTTTTGTATGTCTCGTGATGAAACTAGTTTAAAACAAGAAACCCCCTTGTTCTAAACAGCACTGACAAAGAAAACAGGAGAAAACATCAATTAGAAAGCTCCTCAATTCACAGATCCCAACGCTTAAGATCATTTGGTGTGAAAAACCGTGTTTTGGTAGAAACACACATCAACGTGTGTTCCATCTTGTGGGTAAGACGGGTGTAGATATGCAGGAACAAGCTTGCTCGAATCACACAAACACACACATTTAGGAATGTTAGGGGGGGTTGAGATCCCAACATTCCTGTTTTAAAGAGCCTCTCGTGGTTGCCGTGACGGAATGGTGCTCGGAATGGCTGCATGGAAAACAGGAAGCTTTAAAGCTGCTCAGATTAATCACAGACACTGAGTTTTAGATGTTAATAAAGCTTTATACATCAACCTTTTTAATGCATTGGGTATTATGAGCATTGATGAATCTTGGGTAATGTTCATGTAAATATTTGTAGTTCATTATTATTTGTTATTTTAAATATTCATTGGTATTTTAGTAATTGCTATTTTAATTGCTGTCAAAATAATGTTCATTGGAAGTTCATTATAGTGCATTAATGTTAACATATACAACTTTTAAAGTTTAAGTTGTCCTCGTTAACGTTAGTTGTTACGGAAGCTCAAAGAGGCCTTGCGGTATTATTATATTTGTGTCTCGTTTTCTCGTGATCTCGACATAACTAAGGTTGTTTTCTCGTGATCATGACTTAATTTTTTTTGTGATCTCGACATAACAAAGTTGTTTTCAATAAGGCTATCTGGAGGCAACCGCTAAACGCACTGTTGCATAATGGATGACCGAATACTAGAGATGCACCGATTGCAATTTCTTGGCCGATTCCGATTTTTTTTCCAAGTGACGATTTTCTTTGTAAGAACTATTTTTGACCGCATATACAAACATAATCTACCTTTCTTCAATGCAAAATTTAATTTTCATAATAAAATAAATTATTAAACATTACAATTTCCCCCAAACAAAGTTACAGGATCTTCTCTGACTTCTGATATATAAAAGTTTGTTGTTCCGAACATTATCGTGGTGGTTCCCCCACGGTTTACTTTAGCCTTACAAATATTACAAATTGCAAACTTTATGTATTTTTCACTCACAGTGAAGTTCTTCCACGCCAATGTCATGTTTCCATGCGGCTGTGACGTTATTGCCTGCGCCGCTGGCAACAAAACGGACCGGCTCGGAATCGGAAAGACGTGAGACTGACCGGCCGGTTACCGGTCCGGGCCGAGCATGCGGAAAACCGGCCGATTCCGGTCCCTGGCCGGTCGATCGGTGCATCTCTACCGAATACGTCATTACTTTGATCAATGACTCACTCAAGCTGAAATAGCTGGATGTCTCTCTGTCATTGACAACTTCCAGATTAGTGTCAGACACCTTAGATGAAGACTATCACGTCTACAACACTGTCGTAGAAAATACAGTGACCCTGAACGTTTGGTCAATTTCATTGCCAGCCAACTTGATGGACCGGGACGTCTGCATGACTGCGGTCAAGCCAGCCGTGATTTAGATCCGAGTGCACCCATATTGCAGTTATAACGGTACTTTGCGGAAACCACAGAAAGACGTGCTTCTTGACTCACTATATTGATGATAAAGCGTTTATTAAGTGTTTGTGACGTGCTGGTGTTTAGTAATGTGTTTGATTTAGCCTGTGTGAATGGAGACTCTTGGATAGGGCAGGTGAATATTTTATAACCAAAGTGTGATGAATTTTACATTTACATATAATAAATTGTACTTTTCTGCCAAGGATCTCTCATTGTCCTTCATACCTTGTAGGTCAATTAAAAAGTGTATAGAAAATTAAAGGCAAAAACAACTTTTTGTTATGCCGAGATCACGAGAAAACGAGACACAAAAATAATAATAACTCAAGGCCTCTTTGTGCTTCCGTAAGTTGTTAATGTAATAACAACGATACTGTTGCAGCATTTATTAATCAGTAATTATGTTAAAAGTATTGTTCGTTGCTAGTTCATCATAATGCGTATATTTGCATTTAGTCATTTAGCGGACGCCTTTATCCAAAGTGACTTGCAAATGAGACACATAGCAAGCAATCTGTCATACAAAGCAACGTCTAGCCCATCTGCAGTATAAGACTGCCCAAGTTCTCACGGTGTCTAGAGTAGTGAAGGTGCTAGTACAGAAGAAAGGAGTATTTTTCTCTGTACATTAAGTGCGGTAGTAAGGGCAATTGGTGTGGGCTGGTTAAGCGCTCGTGGATCAGATGTGTTTTCCGCTGGTTCTTGAATGTTGAGGCGGTAACAGCAGGTCGTGTGGAGGTTGGAAGTTCATTCCACCTCAGAGGAGCAGAGAAAGTGATCAATCGTGAAATAGACTTTGAGCCTCTTTGTGATGGGACCATCAGGCACCGCTCGTTCAACATGTTTCTATGCTTTGCAAACGTTTAGATTTCTTTCTATCTGTCTTTAATTGCATTTTTTTGGCTATATTTACAGACATAATTTGATATATTTATCATCTTTCTCTCTCTCTCAGGTGCACATTCCGGTTCCCCAGTACGAATATAAAGATCACGTTCACGGCGCTGGCGAGTGTGAAGCGTGAGAAGAGAGAGCCAGAGTCTCCAGTGAAAGCCATTCAGCCGCAGATCTCTCCTCTAACCATCAACATTCCAGATAACATCTCTCATCTCATGAGCCCTCTGCCCTCACCCACTGGTACTCTCAGGTACACTGATGTGTAAAATAGTCATTATATTCAGCTCTGGACGAAATTAAGAGACCATTACTGTTTATAGGTGTGTGTTTGAGTAAAATTAACATTTTTGTTTTATTCTGTAAAGTACTGACAACATTTCTCCCAAATTACCAATACAAATATTGTCATTTAGAGCATTTATTTGCAGAAAATGTCAACTGCTCAAAATAACAAGAGATGCCGTATTTACAGATCTCGAATAATGTGAAGAAAACAAGTTCATGTTCATTTATAATCAACACAATATTCATGTTTTAACTTAGAGTTCATAAATCAATATTTGGTGGAATAACACTGATTGTCAATCACAGCTGTCATGTGACTTGGCATGTTCTCAGCCAGTCTTTCACAATGCTGTTGGGTGACTTTATGCCACTCCTGCCGCAACAATTCAAGCAGCTCGACTTTGTTTGACGACTTGAGGCCATCCATCTTCCTCCTGATCACATTCCAGAGGTGTTCAATGGGGTTCCGGTCTGGAGATTGGGCTGGTCACGACAGGGTCTTGATCCGGTGCTCCTCCATCCATTGATTGACCTGACTGTGTGGCGTGGAGCATTGTCCTGCTGGAAAAACCAAAGCTCAGAGTTGGGGAACATTGAGCATCAGAGCAGAAGGAAGCAAGTTATCTTCCAGGATAACCCATCTGCCTAATTCCAGTCGTGCTTAAGCACCTCCAGATCATCACCGATCCTCCATCTGGTCGTCTAATGGTTAAACGGAGACCTGGAGAGTCCTTCAAGCCACAGTCTCTCACACACACAGTGAAATGGTGGAGGATTTTTAGCTTAATTTAAGTTGGTGATTTCGAGTGGCCTTTTCAATCATGGCTGCAGCTGTGTCCTTTATATGGCATGTATTTGGTTTAATTGAGTTTGGCTCCCTGGCAAAAGAACGACAGTTTTCATGCCCTTCAAAGCAAATTAAACTTCCCTGCGTTCCATCTATTTCCATCTCTCAGCTTTAGAAAATGATTTTGGAGTGGATGGATGGTAATGCATTTTCTCTCATTCTCATCAGCGCTGCTAATTCTTGCCCGTCCAGTCCGCGCGGTGCCGGGTCGTCCGGGTACAGGATGGGCCGAATCGTGCCTGACCTTCAGCTCATGAACGAAAACTCACAGTCTGAGATCTATAAAGACTCGGAAGGAGACAGCCCAAAGGTGAAATTTTTACTCATTATAAACATCAGAATTCAGCGACTGTAATATGATGCTCCATGAATAACAAAATGGCATGCTCAGTTTTAAGTTGGGGTGTCCCAGGAACTAATAGGCAAACTATTTAACCACTAAAGAGCACTGATCCTTGCAACTAATGTTCTATATAGCGTTATACCGATATATCGGCATCCACCGATGACCATATTCCAAATATGCATGCATCCAAATATCCAAATCAACTTAAAGTGCATTCATTTATTTCCAGATTTAATTATTATTACTTTGGCCATTGCCCACCCTGCATTCTCAATATTGACATTGGCATTGATTGTTGAACAATCCACCCGTGCACTATTGATTTAAGTGTATCTTATAGCCAAAATTGGTCGTAATCTCTGTCTCGCTCTCTCTCTCTCTTTAGGATGACTCCAAACCTCCATACTCGTATGCTCAGTTGATCGTTCAGGCGATCACGCTGGCGCAGGACAAGCAGTTAACACTAAACGGCATCTACACACACATCACCAAGAACTACCCGTACTACAGGACAGCAGATAAGGGCTGGCAAGTCAGTACCAGCACTGACATTACCTTGTACACTATCAAACACTCTCCTGACAGCTGCAGGCACTCAACACGCAAGTGTATAATTCACTATGATCCCTATCTTTGTGTTTCAGAACTCGATTCGCCACAATTTGTCACTGAATCGGTACTTCATCAAAGTCCCACGCTCTCAGGAAGAGCCGGGGAAAGGTTCATTCTGGAGGATAGACCCCTCGTCTGAGAGTAAACTTGTGGAGCAGGCATTCAGGAAACGGCGGCCACGAGGTGTCCCCTGCTTCAGAACCCCGCTGGGACCCCTGTCATCCAGGTGATGTTTCTTACACTGACCTTTGACCTGTTGAAATATAGATTTAATACATTGGCAAAGTTGCTGCAATTATGTACCCAATTTATAGTCCATTTATATAAGAATGCTCTTACGGGAGGGGGGGTGTATCTCAGCGAATATTGACGCTGACTATCACCCCTGGAGTCGTGAGTTTGAATCCAGGGCGTGCTGAGTGACTCCAGTCAGGTCTCCTAAGCAACCAAATTGTCCCGGTTGCTAGGGAGGGTAGAGTCACATGGAGTAACCTCTTCATCTTTGCTATAATGCGGTTTTCGCTCACGGTGGGACGTGTGGATACCGCGGAGAATAGCGTGAGGCCTCCACACGCGCTACGTCTCCGCGGTAATGCGCTTAACAAGTCACGTGATGAGATGCGCAGATTGACGGTCTCGGACGCGGAGGAAACTGAGATTCGTCCTCCGCAACCCGGATTGAAGCGAGTCACTGCGCCATCACGAGGATTTAGATTGCGTTGGAATTAGGCTTTCCAAATTGGTGAGAAAAAGAACAAAAAGAATACTCTTACGACGACTTAAGGCCTGTTTACACCATGTCCATTTGTTTCGGTGCAATTAATTTTTTGTTTGTTTCCGAAATAGCTTTTTAATGGGAACAATGGATTCCGATGGCTCTATTTCTACCAAGAACGACAAATCACCCAGAACAAATTTACGTAGGTAGTTCGTAAGACTTACGAAAATAATTTAATTAAATGCGCCAATTGACAAAATAATGGTTTTACGAACTATTAACACACAAATACAAGCCAAATAAATTGAAGTAGTTATTGAAATCAGTCAACTATTTGTATTGAATTAAATGCATCAATAGACGTAAGAATGGTTTTATGAACGATTTATACAGAAATATAAAACAAATTTAAGTAGTTCAATAATTTACATGAAAATACAATCAGAACAAATTTGCGTAGGTAGTTCGTAAGACCAGGCATACGAAAATAATTTAATTAAATGCGCTAATTGACAAAATAATGGTTTTACGAATGATTAGCACAGAAATACAAGCCAAACAAATCGAAGTAGTTCATGAAATCAATCAAATATTTGCATTTAAATGTGTCAATAGACGTACTAATCTTTTTACAAACGATTTTCACAGAAATACAAGTTGAACAAATTTAAGTAGTTCAATCATTTCCATGAAAATACAAGCAGAACAAATTTTTGAAAGTAGTTCGTAAGACCAGGCTTACGAAAATAATTTATTAAACGCAACAATTGACGCAATAATGGTTTTCCGAATTATTAGCACAGAAATATAAGCCAAACAAATTGAATTAGTTATTGAAATCAATCAAATATTTGCGTTGAATTAAATGTGTCAATAGACGTAAGAATAGCGGAAACAAATTTAAGTAGTTCATGAAATTCTAAAAAATATTTGCATTGAATTAAATGCGACAAGTGACATTTAAAATGGTTTTACGAATAATTTACATGAAAATACAAGCAGAACAAATTTGTGTATGTAGTCTGTAAGACCAGGCTTACGAAAATAATTTAATTAAATCGACAAAAGAATGGTTTTATGATCGATTTACACAGAAACTCGTTTTGCTCTTGTTCCATCTAAGAGACGATCTGATTTAATACAAGTTACACAATTTACAGTTATCACATGACACCGATATTCTCAAAATGACCAAATAATGTCCGATTAATTGGCCTGGCCAAAATATTGGTTAATCACTATAAAAATATATAATGTCTTTCACAACAGAAGCGCTCCGGCATCACCCAATCACTCAGGCGTTCTCTCCGCCCACTCCAGCGGTGTCCAGACCCCCGACAGCCTATCTCGAGAGGGCTCGCCTATTTCTATGGAGTCTGAGCCCGCCCCTGCCCCAACCCCTGCTGCTACTGCCACCATCCAGCCCAAACTAGCCGTGATTCAAGAGGCCCGTTTCACCCAGAACACCACAGGTACACGCGCAAAATATTCCTCTTTAAATGTGTCTGTTACTCTTAGAGCTTCAGAATCTATATTTGCCTTATTGATGTTTAGTAAGGATACACAGAATGTCTGTGACCACATCGGTAATGCCCAATATTAGCATTTTGGTTATTATTATTGTCTGTATTGGCCTGATAAGGCAGATTTTGGAAGCAGAAGTAGATCATATTTCAAAACTGTGTAATATGTTTTTAAAGTACTTTAATTGATTTAATTATCACATAGGTCGAGTGACGTTACTGCATGTGTAATTATTTCTCAGCATCACCGATCGGCAGTCAGCCGGTGTTGATCGCGGTCCAGCGTCCGTTCAAACCAGTCACCTACACGGTGGCCACCCCTGTCACGTCCTCCACGTCTGCGCAGCCGCTCATGCAGACTCTGCATGTGGTGCATCAGATCCCGGCTGTGGCGGTTAGTACTGCGACCGCCTTCAAAACAGAAATGCAGGAGAACGGAGAACACAAGGAGGTCAAAGGTGAGACGTTGCATCACGCCGCGTTGTCTGTTGAGAGACATCGCGTAAGTTCAAATAACAGCGTTGCACTATACAAACGAACCAAACGCTGACGTCAGATGGACTCTGATGGTCCACACCTAAAGCTCTATACTGCAAAAAAACAAGCAATATTGATAAACATTGTTACAAGATACTTTTGGGTACGTAGATATAACTTGTTTTCTGAGAATATATCTTTATTTAAGCAAATTGGCCCAAGTAACATCAAGTCAATTCTAGTTTTATTATCTCATGTTTATGTACAATAACTATCATGTTTTATGTGTGTTTTTTAGTGAAGGTAGAGGCGGTCCCCGGCATCTCTCACGCCTCTGTAGGCTCAGCCAATAGTGTCATTCACACCACTTCTGCGGCCACGCCCCTTCAGACGGTTACCATAGTGCAGCAAGCCCCATTGGGCCAGCACCAACTGCCAATTAAACCCATTGCCCAGAATGGCACTCATGTAGTGCCCATCGCCACAGCGATACAGAGCCAGACCAACTCGGGTATTTAGTTTAAAACAATTATTAACACTTATAAATCACATATACTTAGTCCTAATCATCCTTTGTATTATATCATATGTAGTGCATTCATAAAGTATTCAGACCCCTTCATTTTCTTCACATTTTGTTATGTTGCAGCCTTGTGCTAAAATGCTTTAAATGTATTATTTATTTTTCACCTCAATCTACACTCCACACCCCATAATGACAAAGCACAAACCAGATTTTTGATAACTTCTCAAATGTATTAAAAAGAAAACACTGAAATATCACATTGGCATAAGTATTCAGACCCTTAACTCAGTACTTAGTTGAAGCAACTTTGGCAGCGATTACAGCCTCAAGTCTTTTTGTGTATGAAGTGACAAGACTTGCACACCTGGATTTGGGGATTTTCTTCCATTCTTCTCTGCAGTTCCTCTTAAGCTGTCAGGTTGGATGGGGACCGTCGGTGGATGGCCATTTTCATGTCTCTTCAGAGATGTTCGATTGGGTTCAAGTCTGGGCTCTGGCTGGGCTACTCAAGGACTTTCACAGAGTTGTCCCGTAGCCACTCTTGTGTTGTCTTGGCTGTGTGCTTGGGGTCATTGTTCTGTTGGAAGGTGAGCCTTCAGCCCAGTAACAGGTTCTGAGTGCTCTAGACCACATGTTCATTAAGGATATCTCTGAATTTTGCGGCATTCAGCTTTCCTTCAACCCTGACCAGTCCCCAGTCCCTGCCACTGGAAAATACCCCCCACAGTAGGATACTACCACCACAGTGCTTCACCCTTGGGATGGTATTGCACATGTGATGAGCTGTGCCTGGTTTCCTCCAGACATGACGCTTGGAATTGAGGCCAAACAGTACAATCTTTGTTTCAACAGACCAGAGAATCTTGTTTCTCACAGTCTGAGAGTCCTTCAGGTGCTCTTTTATGTGTCTTTCACTGAGGAGAGGCTTCTGTCTGTCCACTCTTCCATAAAGCCCAGATCGGTTTAGTGTTCCTGTGATGGTTGTTCTTCTGCAAGTTTCTCCCATCTCCACACATGATCTCAATGGAGCTCAACCAGAGTGACCTTCGGGTTCTTGGTCAAGGCCCTTCTCCCCCGATTGCTCAGTTTGGCCGGGGGTTCAGCTATAGGAAGAGTCCTGGTTATTCCAAATATCTTCCATTTAAGATTTATGGAGGCCATTGTGCTCATGGGAACCTTCAATGCCGCCTTTCCCAGACCTGTGCCTCGACACAATCCTGTGGTTTTTGCTCTGATATGCATTTTCAGCTGTGAGACCTTATATAGTATGTAACAGGAGCCAGCTGATAGATAGATAGCTGTCCAGTGTGTATAAACCTCACTCTCCTGACCTCAAGAGATGCACTAGCGACTGACGTTAGAGGCTATAGCTTTTAGCCTCCTTGTTAGCGTACCAGCCTCCCACCCCGGAGACGCCACTTCGAGTCCCGTTCAGAGCGGGGCGACCAGGGCCGGTTACATATAGACAGGTGTGTGCCTTTCTAAATCAATTCCAATCAATTGAATTTGCCACAGGCGGACTCCAATCAAAGTGTAGAAACATCTCAAAGATGATCCAGAGAAATGGGAGCTCAATTTCAAGTGTCATAGCAAAGGGTCTGAATACTTATGCCAATGAGATATTTTAGTTGTTTCTTTTAATTCCTGACTTTAACAAATATTCAGTTTAAAACACTTATTAACACTTCTAAAATGCATATACTTATTCCTAATCATCCTTTGTATTATATTATGTTATGATATATTTTATTATACACCAATAAGCCAAAACATTATGACCACCTCTCTAATGTGCTGTTGGTCCTCCACGTGCCACCAAAACAGCGCAGACCCATAGAGGGATGGACTCTACAAGACCCCTGAAGGTGCTCTGTGGTACAGCAGCAGATCCTTCAAGTCCTGTAATTTGCAAGGTGGAGCCGCCATGGATCGGACACGTTGGTCCAGCACGTCCCACAGATGCTCAATCGGACTGAGATCTGGGGAATTTGGAGACCTTAAACTCTTCATCATGTTCCTCAAACCATTCCCGAACAATGTGCGCAGTGTGGCAGGACGCATTATCCTGCTGAAAGAGTCCAACTGCCATCAGGGAATACCATTGCTACAAAGGGGTGTACCTGGTCTGCAACTATGCTTAGGTAGGTGGCACGTATCAAATTGAATGGCCGTACCCAGGTTTTCCCATCAGAACATTGCCCAAAACATCACACTCTCTCCACCGGCTTGTCGTCTTCCCAAAGTGCATCCTGGTGCCGTCACTTCCCCAGGTAAATGGCGCACACGTATACGGCCATCCACGTGATACAAAAGAAACTGGACTCGTCGGACCAGGCGACCTTCTTCCACTGCTCCAAGGTCCAGTTCTCGCGTGCCCCATTGTAGGTGCTTTCGATGGTGGGCAGGGGTCATCATGGGCACTCTGACCGGTCTGCGGTGCGATGCACTGTGTGTTCTGACACATTCCTCCCGTAACCATCATTACAATGTTCTGTGACTTGTGCCACAGTAGACCTTCTCTCGATTCGGACCAGACGGGATAGCCTTATTTGCCCTCGCGCATGGATGAGCTTTGGGCGTCCAACACCCTGTTGCCGGTTTGTGGTTTATACCTCCTCAGACCACTGTCAGTACTCGCACCCCACAAGCCTTGCCAATGCTCTGACCCTGTCGTCTGGCCTTTAAAATTTGTCCCTTGTCAAAGTTGCTCAGCACTTTACTCCATTGTGGCCTTGTTAGGAGTTCGCTTCACCTGTGAGTGGTTATAATGTGTTGGCTCATCAGTGTTTGTTATATTACATTATAATGGCCAAAATAACAGATATGAAACCTTTAACTCTCTCTCTCTCTCTCTCTGCAGTGTCGAGTCCTTTACATATGTTGGCTGCCCACGCCTCGGCGTCTGCCTCCCTCCCCACGAAGCGTCAGAACGGAGAAAAAAAAGTGAGCGATCCCCCCGAGAACAAACGATTGAAAACCGAGGAAGACGAGCAGAGGTCCACGTCTGACGCGAACGGAACCGCTCCGGAAACAGACTCCACCCACAACCAGCACGGCAACCACGCCTAGTTACTCAAAACACAATGACACTTTCTGACCCTCTCTGTCATGAGTTCTTTCCTTTTTCTCATTCTGCCATAACTGTTTCTCTTCAACTCACGGTGCCAAAACCGAAAGATTTTACGTAAAAAAAACAAAAAAAACAAAACCCAATTGAAACAGACTCTAACTGCAAAAAAGAAAAACAAACGCATCAACTTTATGTTGGAATGTGGTCAATTCTTCTGACAAGCTGCCGGTTTTCCGTGTTATTAATCAAGAGCCGACTGAACAAAGACTTGCACCTCAAAACAGAACAACTGCCATGTGTTTCATGACTGTGGGCATTTTATCACACACTTTCATAAACTCTGTTAATGTTGCTCAAGAGGTGACATTTGATTGGCTTGGATTCAGTTCGGAGTGGTAATGGTGTATTTTTGGAATGAATGCCCAAATATGGAAGCATTTTCTACAAAACGCACATCATCTGGGAGGTTTAATGATCTGTTAGAGCTTCCAGGTGAAGAAATGTTGATCCCAACCAGAACAGGAGACCCTACTTAAAGAAACAGCTTACCCAATAATAATAATTCTGTCATTTTCTCACCACGTCATTCACTTACATTTATAAGGAAAAGAGCCGCCAGGATATTCTTCCGAAAAAATCTCCTTTTGTGTTTGAGGAAAGTAAGAAATACTTTAGTAATACAGGTTTGAAATTACATGAATTTTCATTTTTGGGTGAACTGACGCTTTAATGACTCTGTTTGGGAAGTCCAAGCCCGATCTCGGAACCCAACTGACTTCAGGAACTCCGGAACTCCTATAACTCACTCAGTCGACTGAGAATTACAGAATTCTGACTTGTGGAATCGGAATTTCCTCACTGGGAGAGCGGAACACGGGCTCCAATCCAACATTCCAAAGTTTAGCAGTGCGCTCGCGGAGGGTGAAAAGCCAACGTGATGTCCTGGAAGGGAACGACGTTTTGGAATTACACACAGAGTACCACAAATATTTCACAGCCCAGTGTCGAGTGCGTGTTGTTTTTTTAAATAGTGCTTGCTAGGATTGTGTGTGGTGTCCTGACTTCAGCTAAAGGGATCAAAATATTCCTAAACTTTCGGCAGCTAGTCCATCGTATGCAACGCCTGACAGCATCCCCAACAATTTCTTGCAGCCGTCGTAGTGGATATATGCCGTATTTTGTCGTTCATACGTGCACCTTAGGATCTGGGCGTGTTTTCATTTCTAGAGACGTTTGAAAAAGTATAATATATATATATATGTAATAAGCAGCATACAGGCAGAATAGGTTATGGGACGTTTGAGAAGATGTTTCTCTCTTTCTGTTGTGAAACTTCTAAAATGGACAAAAATGTGTGTAAAAGAAATTTCCATAATTTTTTTTTTTTGTTTTTAAATCTGCCAAATTCAGGCAAACTGGCTTGTTGCACCAACATATTTTCATACACCGAAAACAGAGTGGACGTGTCATTTCCGATTTCATCCAGCTTGCATGTACCGGACGAGAGAAACTTACCTGAGCCGTCAATTAAACATGTAAACAAAAGAGACCAGATCTGCACTTGATTAAACAGTTTTGTTTCCTTTAGGTTGTGTTGGCGTTGTGGTGTCGGCTGGTTCTGTCTCTGACTCTGTTCAGTCTGTTTGCAGGTTATATGTTTCAAACAAGATTGATGTTTAATTAGCGTCGGGGGGGGGGGGGGGGGGGGAATGCTTTTTTATATAAATTAATTTAAAACCTTACGTTTGCAATGTTCTGGTCTTTTTCTTTGACATAATGGCATCAAATGGTGCGTTCACATACAATGCAAAGCAAGCGTTTCGTACAAAGTCAATGCAAAGATGTGAATAGATGCAAATTCGCGGCGGGTGGCACAAATGAAGCGAATGGTGCGACTCGAACGCGCAAAATCGACATTTTTCAACTCGAGCGAAAAATCCGCATGATACGTTGTTGCGAAAGTCTATCAGCATTGAGATTGTCCAGATGTCACTGACGTATTAGCAGAAGAAATCTGGAAAAATGGATGAAAGAATAGTTGTAGCGGTGTGTGGGCACCTGGAGTTGTACGACACAACGTCATACATGTACAGAGACCGGACGAAAAAAGACATCGCTTGGAGGAAAGTGAGCGAGGAAGTTAGACTACCTGGTAAGTTCTGGAAATATGCGCGTCTACTTGATTCCAGCTATTGGTTGTACTTTTACTATGGACCAAGTCGTAGAAGCCCATCCTCCTGTCCTTTTCCGGAAGAGAAGGGGGAATACTCACGGGTTCACGTTACTCGTACAAACGTGAGTTTAAACACACATTTGTAATCCAGCGGTCAAACTCGCACGTGCAATGCGAGCCGATGATTTTCTTTGCGTTGTGAGTGTGAACGCACCATTACAGGGTTCCCACAGTCATGGCAAATGTTACAATGGGAATTTCTAAGCCCTGAGAAGTCATGGAATTTAGTTAAATCTCAAAATATCATGGAAATAAAGTGAATATCCACTTTTCTTGTCCTGTGCTCTAAAATAAGTGCTCTTTGTGGGGACATACTCAAGTTAGTTTTAAAATCCTTATTTGTTTAGTTTTTTTTCCCAAACTACTAGAAAATGGAAATTAATTGGTCAAAGACCCCATTTCCAGCTGGTATTAAGATGCGTTTCGGTGATCGTGAATACAGGTCTAAACGGGGTCTGAAATGTTTTGTGATCGGATCACTAAAAACACATCCGAATGTGGTCAAAAATGCATCCAACCAGATCACATTTGAGGTGTAAACACTCATCCGTCCTGTATGTGTCCTGGGAGCAGTGAAGCTCCACCCCTCACCTGTCAATCAACCACTGCGCTAAAACAAGAGTTTAAACTTTGCCGTTTACGAGCGGCTTTAAAAGGAAATAAAACAGAGAATGAAACGTCATGAAACAGAGACCCTCCCCTCCAAATCTGACCAGCCGTGTGTCTCACCTGGCCACATGGGATCGGATCACCCAAGACGAATCGTAAAATCAGCTGGAAATGGGGTTAAAAGTTGTGGGAACCCCCGACTATTTCTTCCATATTATGTATGTTAATACCCCATGAAAACAAAATTGAGGTACAAAAAAAAAAAAAAAAGGCAAGCAATTTGATTTCAAGCTCTATTTTGGGTCATCATGGCAAGTTTCTTGAGATATCTGGGCCTTTTAAGCCAATTAGGGTCTTGCTTTGCAAATTTGATGCCAGTCTTCCTTTTGGACAGATGTCCCAGTCTTCTTGACCTTAGTACTGGGTTGGTGTCATTCTGGGTAATACTGAAAGGTCTGTGAACCCATCCTGTCCTTTCTCATGCTGTGGCTTAGAAGTGTGGTCGTTCATATGACCACTGGGCAGCACCAGTGTGCAAGCATTCATAGGCAAAACTCAAATAGCCTCAAATATCATGAGAGCATATTAAAGGGGAATATTTAAATTCATGTCCCAAAGAGTGGGACCCTACACTCCTCTGTTCCATTTTGACCGGATCTGAAAGTGTGAGCTGGGGTCCAGACTGTGAGGTTTGATGTCTCACTCAGGCATAAAGACCGAGTCCTCTGTGCTTGTCTAGATTCATCCAGTAGGTGTCAAACTACTCCAGGCTTTATGTGTGTCTCTAGCAGTTAATTTCAAGTGAAGTTATACTTGACCATTCTTGAATAATCTCATCAACTGTTGTTAGCTTTGTGCTGTATTGCAGTGAAACCAAATCATTTTGTGACATTCAGGCCTACTTTTATTGTTGACATTTTTACTGGTTTAAAGTCTGTGGGATTCCACATGCATCACTTTCTTGCATTCACTGCAGTCTTTTAGCTTTACCTTGTATGTTCCTTTCTATAAAATGGGCAGATCTTGTGGAAATATACCTTCATTGTCCCAATATGAAATGGTAAGTGGGGTATCCCCAGTAGGGTTGCTCTGATGCCACAATTTTGGCATTGGAACGACACCAGCCCTGGCACCTCAGCATCGATGCGTAGGCAACAAATAACTGTCCTCAGATTATCGATGGACACGGAAAAGGACTTAATTAAAATCACTGCATGAAGTCGTGCCGTTGCAAATTCTGCTGTCCATCTATAATGTTCTGGATTCCATGTTTTATCACAACACATGAAAACGTACAAATTTAATCAAACGCAAATATGAAAAAATGTCAGTTTTTGTTGAATTAAAATGCTGCACAACAGAGAAATTGTAACAAATAATGCAAAAACGTTTCCCTGATTACCTGTGGCACAAGGCAGATACGACTGAATCACTGTTGTTGTTGTTGTTGTTATTAAAATAATGATAGTAATGATAATAAAACCATTTATTTATTGATTGTTTTATTGTTATTAGTAGTGTTATTGCTATTACTTAGAATATAAAATGTTTCTGTCGCAATGTCTTTAATTTTACAGATCCAGTGAAACGGAGCTTTTATTTTGACTGACCTTTGAGTTCAGGGGCGGGTTTATGATTTCTGAGGCCCCAAACAACGACCAACCCGGAGCCCCATTTCGAAAATTTTGCTTAAAAAAAAAAAAAGGCGTAATACTGATATTAAATCATAATTTTAAATTCATCCTATCAGCCGTTGTAGCCAAGTACATTCAAAATGTTTCATAAAACTCTAGTTCAAGATAATTAATCCATGTTTCCAGTTATTTTTGACAATACAGTGATGACTTCCAGGAAATGATGTCAAGCCTTTAGGCAATTAGCCAATTAGCTTCTGATAGTAGGTGTACTGAATTGGAGGTGTACCTGTGGTTGTATTTTAAGCTCTAACTTCAAACTCAGTGTCTCTTTGCTTGACATCATGGAAAAATCAAAAGAAATCAGCCAAGACCTCAGAAGAAACTGTGGACCTCCACAAGTCTGGTTCATCCTTGAGAGCAATTTTCAAATGCCTGAAGGTCCCACATTCATCTGTACAAACAATAATACGCAAGTATAAACACCATTGACCACGCAGCCGTTATACCACTCTGACAGCACTCTGCGAGCAATGCGAGGCAAAGATTTTCTACACATTGTGTGTGAACGCACCATTACAGGGTTCCCAAAGTCATGGAAAATGTTACAATGGGAATTTCTAAGCCTGGAGAAGTCATGGAATTTAGTCTCAAAATATCGTGGAAATGTCTAAAATGAATATCCATTTTTCTTGTCCTGTGCACTACAATAAGTGCTCTTTGTGGGGACATACTCAAGTTAGTTTTAAAATCCTTATTTGTTTAGTTTTTTTCCCAAACTACTAGAAAATGGAAATTAATTGGTCAAAGACCCCATTTCCACCTGGTATTAAGATGCGTTTCGGGTAATCGTAAATAAATTCAGGAAGGAGACATATTCTGTCTCTAGAGATGAACGTAGTTTGGTGAGTAAAGTGCAAGTGAATCCCAGAACAACAGAAAAGGACCTTGTGAAGATGCTGGAGGAAACAGGTAGACAAGTATCTATATCTACAGTAAAACGAGTCCTATATGGACATAACCTGAAAGGCTGCTCAGCAAGGAAGAAGCCGCTGCACCAAAACCACCATAAAAAATCCAGACTACAGTTTGCAAGTGCACATGGGGACAAAGATCTTACTTTTGGAGAAATGTCCTCTGGTCTGATGAAATAAAAAAAATAACTGTTTGGCCATAATGACCATCGTTATGTTTGGAAGAAAACAGGTGAGACTTGCAAGCCGAAGAACACCATCCCAACCGTGAAGCATGGGGGGCAGCATCATGTTGTGGGGGTGTTTGCTGCAGGAGGGACTGGTGCACTTCACAAAATAGATGACATCATGAGGAAGGAAAATTATGTGGATATATTGAAGCAACATCTCAAGACATCAGCCAGGAAGTTAAAGCTCGACGCAAATGGGTCTTCCAAATGGACAATGACCCCAAGCATACCTCCAAAGTTGTGGCAAAATGGCTTTAGGACGACAAAGTCGAGGGATTGGAGTGACCATCACAAAGCCCTGACCTCAATCCAAGAAAATTTGTGGGCAGATCTGAAAAGTGTGTTTGAGCAAGGAGGCCGACAAACCCGACTCAGTTACTCCAGTTCTGTCTGGAGGAATGGGACAAAATTCCAGCAACTTATTGTGAGAAGCTGTAGAAGAACACCCAAAACATTTGACCCAAGTTAAACAATTTCAAGGCAATGCTGCCAAATACTAACAAAGTGTATGTAAACTTCTGACCCGCTGGGAATGTGATGAAAGAAATAAAAGCTGAATATTCTCTCGACAATTATTCTGACATTTCACATTCTTAAAATAAAGTAGTGATCCCAACTGACCTGAGACAGGGAATGTTTTCTGCCATTAAATGTCAGGACTTGTAAAAAAATTGTGTATGTAAACTTCTGACTTCAACTGTACAAAGCCTCAGAATAGAGGAAGAGAGATAGTGGGAGGTAAATTAAGGCTCTAATGAACACATCTCACTGGCTCACAGACGTGGGAGGCATTGCCATGGCGACAGAGCGGCGAGAGATGCTCAATAGAGGAAACGAGTGGAGCACAACCTGAGATGTCAGACGCTAACATCTGTCTCTCTCGCACCTTTTCAAATGTGTTTCCTTTAAATAAAGCAAGACCTTAGCTGAACTGGTTCTGACAGCTCGTCTTTGTCAACACCAGCACAGATGCCAAGTCTGCAAACTCGTATCTGATTAAAGTCACTGGGATTTTCAGAACAGGAAGTCTCAGGAAGTAATTATGTCGTTTTCTGATTAAAATATAATAGTTGAAAATATGCCGTTTTATTTCCACTTTGTGCCATTTGTGGATCTGTACTTCATACCCATGAAATCCACAAAACTTCCAGACCTTTATAGATCATCTCCTTGGTCATTAAGAGCTATTTTTTTTCGGACACTAATCTAGATCCTGTTCTAGCCGTTAAACCCCGCGACTGACCCCTGATGAGAGGTCACCACGTGATGGGCAACAATCGGATTATCTTGCTGCTGTTTGCTAACAAGCTTTTTTCATCTTTTTTCCAGTGTTCTAGATCACTATATTTATTTTAAATATCTTTGTCAAAGATACAGTGCTGTGAAAAAGTATTTGCCCCATCCTGATTTCTTATGTTTTGTGTATATCTCACACTACATTGTTTCAAAAATTCAAACAAAATCCAATTTAAAAAAAGGCAATCTGAGTAAACACAAAATACAGTTTTTTTTTAATAGATAACGTTGTTTATTGAAGTAAAAAAGATATCCAATACCAACTGGGCCTGTGTGAAAACGTTTTTGTGCCTTAGTAACTAAATCCCTAAATCTATGAAACTGCATTCATAAAGATGAGCAGCTGGTCTAGACACACCCAGACCTGATTACTGCCAGCCCGGTTCAATCAAATCAACACCTGAATAGAACTTTTTCAGCTGCAGGAAGTAGCACACTATGCCAAGGTCAAAAGAAATTCCAGAAATGAGGAAAAAGGTGATTGAAATGCATCAGTCTGGGAAGGGTTACAAAACTATTTCAAAGGCTCTGAGACTCCAAAGAACAAAGGTAAGAGCCATGTTGCAAATGAAGGAAACATGGCACAGTAGTGAACCTTCCCAGAAGTGGCCGTCCTTCCAAGATTCCTCCAAGAGCACAGTGACGACTCGTCCAGGAAGTCACTAAAACGAAAGCAAGGACAACATCCATGAAACTGCAGGTGTCTCTCGCATCATTAAAGGTCGCTGTTCATGACTCCGCTGTCAGAAAGACACCGGGCACAAATGCCATCCATGGAAGAGTGGCGAGTCGAAAACCTCTTCTAACCCAGAAGAACATTAAGACTCGTCTGAATTTTGCCAAAACACACTTGATGATCCTCAAAGCTTTTGGGAGAATGTTCTGTGGACTGATGAGTCGAAAGTGGAACTGTTTGGAAGACGGGGGTCCCGTTACATCTGGCGTAAATCAAACACAGAATTCCACAAAAAGAGCATCACATCAACGGTCAAGAGGTGGTGGCAGTGTGATGTCGGGATGCTTTGCTGCTTCAGGGCAACTTGCAATAATTGAGGGAAACATGAATTCTGCTCTCTAGCAAAATCCTAAAGGAGTAATCCACCTCTGAATGTCTCAAAAGAAGCCAAATGAAAGTTTTGGAGTGGCCTAGTCAAAGTCCTGACTTGAACCCGATTGAGATGCTGTGGCAGGACATTAAACAGGCAGTTCATGCTCAAACCTTCCAATGTGGCTGAAAGAAGATTGGGACAATATTCCAAGACAGCGTTGTGAAACATTGATCTCCAGTTATCGGAAGCGTTTGGTTGCAGTTGTTGCTGCTAAAGGTGGCACAACAACCTATTAAGTTCAAGAGGGTTTTTCACATGGGAGATATAGGTTTTTTTGCTTCAATAAAAGAATATATATTTGAAAACTGTATTTTGTGTTTACTGTGGCTGCGTTTGTTTTATGTTATATCTTGTTTAGAGATCTAAAACAGTTTAGTATGAAAAATGCACAATGATAGAAGAAATCAGGAAGGGGGTGAATACTTTTTCACAGCACTGTACATGAAGTCTTCACTTACAAAAAAGCAATATGGTATTACCTGGAAGTTTTGGGACATGATCCATTTTCTGTATTCTAGGTCACCAAAGTTATTGTATTTACATATTTTTCTGCTACAGATATCAGGTTTTCACTAACAAAAAGCACTCTGGTATTACCATGTGTTTGGACATGATATCATGGGAACACTTTCTTCTTTCGAAATGTACCATTTTCCAAATTCTGGGTCACAGAATGTAGTTTGCATATTTTTCTTTCAAATATATATATATATGAGGCTGTCACTTGAAAATAAAATACAATGTTACCATGTTTTTGGAAATGAGGGTCTGGTCAGGGTTGGGGGGGGGGGTTGGGGTGCACCAACGCAGACCAGACCACGGACCTACAGGATACGATCGCTCCCCCTGGGTGCAAATTAGCGATTTCGCTAATTGGCGCTAGAATGGTCAGAAACGGCCCTGAATGCACTTAATATGAATTCCACAGTTTAATTCACGGGGAAGAAGTAAAACCTCTCAAACTGCTAGACAGCCCCAACATTATATACAACACTGAGAAGGTAAAGAGGAGACAACACCATGCATCAACATCAATTATGAGGCTTTTAAAATGCATGAAGAACAGTGACTGAATATTATAACAAGCACTATAAAAATAAAGTCTTATTTAAATTCATTTAGTTTGTTTGAAGGCAATTGTAAAGTACAAAAAGTTCAGGATTTCCAACGTATACATGAAATGAAATTTAGCAATTCTGTTAATTAGTAATTAATTGCAATTATGTAACCAACCAACTTTGAGCATGTGGGTGAGCTTGGTACGATTTTTGGACCCAGGAAACCCCTGGTTGGGCCATAGTGCATGGGTGTTTTGAAATTGTGAATTATGGTTAATTGGCATATGTGCTCCAAAAATGTATTTGCCTTGAAGGGTCGGATGAGGTCTTGTTTTGGTGTTAGAAATTAAAGATAGAAGGTCTATTAGTATCAAGTATGCACGCTGTATGTCCAGGGACACATTAAGGTGGCACGGGGCCCCTGGGCTTCAACAACGATTTGCCTGTTCATTAATGCGGCCCTTTGCCATGGCATCAAAATCTCACTCCAGACTGGCATCCAAAGTTGGCCACCCTGATCATGGTAATGCCAATTTGTTTTTTTGGACATGAACCATTTTTGATATTCTGGGTCACTAAATTTAGTTTACACTGTTTTTTGTATGATATATGATGTATTCACTTAGAAAAACAAAACAATTACTGCGTTTTTGCCATGCTTTTGTACTTGCTACTACTGTTTTCTGTCATAGAAGATATGAGGTTTTCACTTACAGAAATATATATATATGTGGTATTGCCATGTTTTTTTGCACATGATATCGTAGTAATACCGTGTTTTTTGGTATTCTAGGTCACTATATTTACATATTTTCCCGTCAAAGATGTATGAGGTTTTAAAAAGTATGGTTTTATGGTGTAAGTTGGTTTTTTTATTGTATTTTTTTGGACAATACTTGAAGTATTATTTGAAGTATCTTGAATTACCATCAAAGTATACAGTATAACCATCTGATACATTACTGTATCGCCACAGTGTTTACACCATAAACTATGCACCAAAATGAGTCAGACTTACTACAATATTTGACTTTTGACCATTTCAGTTCTAGGCCACCCACGGTGGAGTGTGTGTACGTGCTGGTCTCTCAAAACAACACGCGGGCTGAGAATCGCTCAAGTGTTTAACTGCTATTTTCAGCGTTTAGCCCATTGATTGATCCCTTGTGATCCTTGTTTTGAAATGACCAAGCCAAACAACAATCTCTTTTGTGTTTGCAGCCTGAGGAATTCAGGTCCGTCTGATGCTCTGGGCTGGACTGAATCAGCACACGGAGATTTAATTATGAAAGAGACTCAGGTTATACTGGATAAGATAAGCTAGTGCTAACCCTCAGTGGTGTGTTTATGGGAAAACTGAGCCTGTGTGTGCACGTGGGCAAGTTTGGCTGTACTTGTGAGGGCCAGATGTTTGAAAATGATTTCATGAATATAGTGAAACATGACCAAACCAGGACATTAGAATTGCTTTTCACTTGAACGCCTCAGAAATCGCCAAATCACATTTTGCTTCAAATCTAATAATGTCAAAAGGTTTGTGTAATTGTTAGGTTCGGGGATAAGGGTCCAAAGGGTTTAATAAATATCAATATCTTAGTATGAAAACAAATTGAGTCAGAGAAGTCGTCAATAGTGTTGGGTAATTCTTGGGTCCTGGAATTGAAGGCAGTCTCGAAAGGAAACAACCAATGACGCAGATACATGAACACCCTCATGGTGGCGCTCTGGAGCAATTCATGTTTTGGAACAATTTTAGAATGAAATTGGACAGATTTGATCAGATTTTTCAGACACTATAAGAGTGATTCTTCAAGTGGGGTAAATTTTGTCTACTGACTAAATCTTGTAACGGGAACCTTCGCCTAATCTGTTTTTAAACATTTATTACATCTTCTGGAATAAATATCTTGTCATGGCCTTGATCAACCAACAAGTGGTTTCTAGTATAACGTGTGATGGATTTTGAGGAGCCAAGCACCGAAGGACTTTGGGGAATGGTAGTACACCAGCTGGCTAACCATACGCATGGACTCTCCCCAATTGGCCAAAGTGGGGCACTCCCCAACAAAAGATTTTGGGCCATAACTATTGAACCGTAAGGCCTAGGAACAACATTCTTTTTTCCTGTGATTCCTTCTGAATCTGTTGGAATACCATAAAATTTTGCTCCACCCTTTCGTTTTCACGCTATTTTGGATTGTTGGAAAAAACATAAGTCCTAATTCTAGGCCGTTGGCCTGATCAGAACCAAACCAGTGCAGAAAGATTCAGCAGAGTGCCAATATTAAACGATATCAAAGGAATTTATGAACTTTCAATGAAATCGTCAAACGGTAAGCCAAAACGTACATAGTGGGTGTGGCCACTTGTACTTAAACGGTTATAACTCATGAACGGAATGCGATATTATCACCAAATTTGGTACATATATGTATGGGGTCATTCTGAGAAGACACACAAAAATTCATGCCACTGCCTCTGGTGGCGCTATTATAATTCAAAAAATCATAAAATGGCTCTAACTATGGAACCCTTGTTCCAATCAGCTTGATATTTTGCATGCAGTGTCTTTGTCCAAGGTGCCATAAATATCTATGCGGACAGTCTCATATCTTGAAAAACATGGCCGCCATTGACCAGTCAACATTTAGCAGCTATTAGATGGGGTTATTATTCTCTTGGCCCAAGAGGTCTGTGCAAAAAAATTTAAAAAATAGCCACCGGGAGGCGCTATCGTGTTTTTCATGCTTGTAAATCGGTTTATATTCCGCTTTGTTTCAATCAGACAGATGCTATTCATACCATATTTTAGATTTCCTCATTCTGAACAACTTTGCCTTAAGAAGCATTGGTGTGAATCAAAGGTTTGTTAAATATTATATTTAAATTTAATTAAACCACTTTTTCAAACTAGTCCTAGGCCGTTTGCCCGATCTGAACCAAATCGGTGAAGAGAGATTCTCTGGAGTCCCAATGTCAGTAATTATCCCAAAAAGTTTGAACTTTCGATTTATCGCCACAACGGTATGCCAAAACGTTAAAAGTGGGCATGGCCACATTTACTTAAATGGTTTTTACTCTTGAGAATGAGATATCATAACCAAGTTTTGGACATTTATGTAGGATGTCAATCTTGGGACACATTGGGGGGCATGTTGTTTCAAACTGCATTGATCATTTCACCTTCTGCCCTGGATGTGGAGTACCCCTTGATCATTTCGCTGTCAGTCAGGTCATGGGGCATCAAAAGTTTCTGGAGTGAGGGGGCTTGAGGCAAATGTAGGTGGGCAATGCCCCCCCCCCCCCCTAAACCCGGCTATGTCATGTTGTTCCAAACTGTGTTGATAATTTCACCGCCAGTCCGGAGGACAGAGTGGCCCTTTATTGTTTAGCTGTCAGTCAGGGCGGGGGCATTCAGAAATTTCTGGCGGGGGCTTGAGGCAAATCTTGGGGGACAATGCCCTGCCTAGTTATGTCATGTTGTTCCAAACTGCGTTGATCGTTTTGCCATTAGTCCCGGGGACAGAGTACACCTTGTTCCCTTCGCTGTCATTCAGGGCGGTGGCATCAGAAGTTTCTGGCTGGAGCTCGAGGTAAATCTAGTGGGCTTTGCCACACCTTCGACTCGGCTATGTCATGACAAACCCATATAACATTCTTCTGTAGAATGCAAAGAGAGATGTTTTGCTAAATATCTGACATTTCTGTCATTGTTCACTGACAATATTCCCTTCTGCCAGAGCTCTCTATTTCCATTTGTAACATGGTTTTCAAGCACATCTCATAGAAATTGTCAACCAATGCTGTCTAACACATCCAATGGCACCATTTTTCAATTGCATAAAAGCACAAATTACATTTTAGAGTTACATTGGAACAGAAATATTTCAGCAAATCAGCGAAAACTCCCTAAAACACATAGGAGCATTGCGAGATGGAGTAGTTTGGGCATCTGGGTCAATGACAAATAAAATTGTCCGAGTTGAAAAAAGTTAGAAATATTTGACATTTCTATTTTAAAACACACGTGTCAAGTTCTCTTTTTCTGTCTCTTCAAGGTTACACCACATGACATTTTTGACTTTAAGAAAGAAAAAATGTCAAAATGACTGAAATTTAAAACATTCATCATAGTAGAGGTGTATTCAAGTAATTGTTTTGTCTGAAATCTTTAAAAAAAGTTAATGTCACATTACTGACTGATCTACGAGCAGAGGTTCGGTTTAGTCGCTACCATCCAGCCAGATAGTTACGCCCCAGATTCACACTATTTCACAACACCCGCTCAATCAAGTGCTCATCCTATTCAAAGTGTCTTATTCTGACTGGGAGCCCATGCGCACTACCTCTGCTTTTTGATACAGTCTACAGCAGGTGCATATGCCGACAACGTGCAAAGTTGCGGACTGTCCGTGTGTCTGGAAAAATTAGGCTGCACTCGTACAGAATGTGCGTACTGTGCTGTTGACAAAATTTGCATTTGTGGAATTTTACACAGAAAACCAAAGTATAATAAGTCAGTAGTTGCATCAGTAGCCCTGTGGGGAAAAATGTGATTTTTGTCGATGTTTTGTGAATCTGAGGGAATCGTAGTGTGTCTGTTTGTGTGGAGTTTCTGTAACAGCTCTCTGATGGATAAGTGTGAGAGTGCAGACATCTGTGTTTTCTGTCTTTAATTGAACACTAATGGAGATGTTGTGCCAAACTGTTTGCACACACCGGCCTTCCATCTGAATGCAGGATTAACGGTAAGTTTTGTGAGCAGTTCCAGACCATATTTTATTTTCATATTTTATTTCATTTATTTTCATAAACACTTACTGTTCCTCACATCATACTATATTAGGACATATAAACACTTTTACTATAGTGCATGACTTGTTTTAATGTTTGCATTACAAAACCAACTATAGCATGCTGGATATCAGCTTCTGGGCCAAATCCTGACTGATGGTGATCCATTCTTGACTTATTAGTGCTCGGAGTTGATCACAGTTTGTGGGCATCTGCTTGTCCACTCACCTTTTGAGGATTGACCACAGGTTCTCTATGGGATTAATATCCGGGTTGCCTGGCCACGGATCCAAAATCTCAATGTAATGATCTCCGAGCCACTTCATTATCACTCTTGCTTTGTGACATGGTGCTCCACCATGCTGGAAAATGCACAGATTATCACCAAATTGCTCCTGGATCGTTGACAGAAGTTGTTCTTGCAGGACGTTTTGATACCATTCTTTATTCATGGCAGTGATTTTGGGCAGGATTGTGAGGGCCCACTCCCTGTGATGAAAAGCAACCCCACACATGGATGGTCTCAGGATGCTTCACTGTTGGCACGATACAGGACTCATGGTAGCGTTCACCGATTTTCATCGATTTTCCAGATGTCCCAAACAGTGGGAAGGGGACTTCATCAAAGAAAATATCTTTACACCAGTCTTCTGCTGTCCAATCCTTCCACAGTAAAGTAATTTTTTTAGCCAATTAAGCTTTTTGCAATTATTTAAAATGCATCTGATCACTCTGCACATTAATCTAGAAACAATGGGAATCAACACCACAACGACTGAAGCAGAAAACTTGTGAAACAAAATTTACGTCACTGCCAATACTTTTGGCCACAGCTGTTCATTCACAAACTGGTATTTGCACTGTTGCTCAACTTATATATTATATCGCATTGCACTTGTGATGCAAAAAAACGGGAGATGACATGAGCCGAATGTGTCATAGAAGCGCCACAAAATATCGTTGTTGGGTTTTTCATCTCACATTTGCTTTTTTGGACACTATCGGTTAGGTTTAATCTATAAATCTGTTTTGGAGAACATTTAACTCACTTTTAGCGCCACACAGTGGACATTTAACCTCGGAACTGCCACGATTTGTGTATTGAACCATGTAATATTATTTTCCAAACGTCGCCACAGTCATGTTATTTTCTTGAGATCAGGCAAGAACTAAATATCTCAGAAAATGTGTTTTATAACAGATGTTTGCCAAAAGACCAACTGATGTCATGTTTAATTTCCTTTTTGGGCTATAAAAGGCAGTTTGTGTGTTTTTGAAGCACATATGAGAGAAAGGTTTGTCTGGGACTTTGACCTGCTAGTGATCTGGACTCGGGCATCTGTGCAGCCATGACTAAGCAGGATGTTCTCTGTAAAGGGGAATTACGAGAGGCAAACATCACTATTACTATTCCTCATGCTTAGGGCGAATTGAAAACACCTTTAACACTGAGTGATAAACTTCAGTTTGTAACACGTCCTGCAGCATTTGTGCTTCGGACATGACTGATACCTGAAACTGGTAAAACCTTTGGTCAGCAGGTTTGTCCACCTGCATATTTTCATTATTTAGGGCTCTCTGCTGGAACAGAATATACCATTTTATTTTTTGAAGTTCAGGATTATCAAAATGTGCTCATCAGTAAAACAAGCTGCATAAGAGGATCTAAAATTCAGGACAGGAAGTGATCAGGTGGGATGAATGAATTCAGATGTTGCTTAAAGGGACAGTTCACCCCCAAAATGAAAATTCTCTCATCATATACTCACCCTCATGCCATCCCAGATGTGTGTGACTTTCTTTCATCTGCTGAAGACAAATTAAGATTTTTTTAGAAGAAAATTTCAGTTCTGTAGGTCCAAACAATGTGACAAAAGTTAATCCATCCATCCATCCATCTTCAACAGCTTATCCGAATTCCGTTAACGGGGGCAGCAGCTCCAGCTGTGGGCCCCAAACTTCCCTATCCCAAGCCACATTAACCAGCTCTGACTGGGGGACCCCGAGGCGTTCCCAGGCCAGTGTGGAGATGTAATCTCTCCACCTAGTCCTGGGTCTTCCCTGAGGCCTCCTCCCAGCTGGACGTGCCTGAAACACCTCCCTAGGGAGGCGCCCAGGGTGCATCCTTACCAGATGCCCAAACCACCTCAACTGACTCCTTTCCACGCAAAGGAGCAGCGGCTCTACTCCGAGATCCTCACGGATGACTGAGCTCCTCACCCTATCTCTAAGGGAGAAGCCCGCCACCCTTCTGAGGAAACCCATTTTGTCCGCTTGTACTCGTGACTCTAGTTCCTTCGGTCATGACCCGGCCTTCATACCCATAGGTGAGGGTAGGAACGAAAATTGACCGGTTATATCGAGAGCTTTGCCTTCCGGCTCAGCTCTCTTTTCGTGACAACGGTGCGATAGAGCGAGCGCAATACCGCCCCCGATTCTCCGGCCAACCTCCCGCTCCATTGTCCCCTCACTCGTGAACAAGACCCCGAGGTACTTGAACTCCTTCACTGGGGGCAATACCTCCTTCCCTACCGGAGTACACACTCCATCGGTTTCCTGCTGTGAACAAAAGTTAATGGTGACTAAAAGTTTAAAGCTCCAAAAAGCATATACGTAAAGGCAGCATAAAAGTAATCTGTAAAAATTCAGTGGTTTAATCCATATCTTCAGAAGTGATATGATGTGGGTGAGATACAAATAAATAAATAAGTCCTTAAAAAAAGTATCTATGTACTATCGCGATATAAACGAAGAATATGAATTGACAAAAGCAAAAGAAGAACGTGGAAGGGAAAGTGAAAGTGGAGATTACTTTTATGCCACATTTATGTGGTTTTTGGAGCTTCAGCATTCTGGTCACCATTCACTTGCTTTGTATGGACCTACAGAGCTGAGATATTCTTCTAAAAATCTTTGTTTTGTGTTCTGCTGAAGAAAGAAAATCACACACATCTGGGATGGCATGAGGGTGAGTAAATGATGAGATAATTTTCATTTTTAGGTGACTGTCCCTTTAAACACACTGTCAGTGTCTGGTTGAGATCTCTGTTTCATGAGAACATCAGGAAGCAGGTTTTACCTGTCAATCTCCCTGTTTGCAAATCCCATTATGAGATAAATGAAGCAAAAGACAAATAGATTAACCATGTTTTCCCTTTTCTTTAAAAAGCACAGTCAATACAATTCAGATTATTCTGTAGATCTCTTTCATCCCCTATTTTTAGCATTTCCTTATCGTCTGTGTTTGTCACGTTGGCGGTGCTTTGCATTTGTACTGTATTTGGGACACGGGTAGTGGAGGTGAGGAATGTCCCAGCCAGGTGTCTGATGAAGCCAGCGGTGAGTCACATGACCTTCAAATCTGCTCAAACACACTTGTTACACACCTAAATGAATCAATATGGTACATAAATTTGTGCTATATTGTTGTAATAGCTGTTCTTGTATTTTAGCACAGCTGGTACGCTGAATAGACCAATCAGCATCTAAGACCAGAACTGTCTGTTTTACAATCTTTGACGTCACAGGTCTACAGAACTCATCTTCACATTGGAGGAAACACAGGTCTTTTCTAAAGAGTTATTTTAAATGAAAACATAAAACAGACTAAAGAATCGGCATATTGAGAGGAAACTGTTCTGAATCTACTAGTGTGCTTCCATATCTCTGTTACCATTGACATAATGTACACATTTTTGTTCTTGAGTCACTTTTGATTATTTCATATCAAAATAAATCCACTTTTATATTTAATATCAAAAATTCATGGCAAATTTTGCTGTCTAAGATACTTTGTTTTGGTCAAATTCTAAGGCAGCATTGCAGGTAACCTTTGCTAAAGAAGGCAATCCCAGAATGCATTGCGATGAGCTCCAAGATGGTGGACGAAGCAAGAGAAATGTTGAATGTATCATAGTATCAAAAATCTAATTTAGTTGAAAACATATTATTTTACCCAATATGTATGTACTATGCACTTTTATGCTTGTCTGATGTTAGCTTAGCAACATGCTAACATACCGTCGAGTCTCCAAGATGGTGAAAGAAGCAAGATAAATGTTGAGTGTAACGAAAAGTATCAAAAATGCTTAAATGTAACTGAAAACATTATTTTACCCAATATGTATGTACTATGCATTTTTATGCTTGTCAGAATGTCACATTGTTTGCTTAGCAACATGCTAACGTACCGTCGAGTCTCTAAAATGTTAGAAAAAGAGAAAACATTTTTAATGTATCAAAAAATATGTAAATATAAATAAAAAAAGTATTATTTTACCCAAATTGTGTACTCTGCATGTTTATGCTTGTTAGGGTCATATTGTTAGCTTAGCAACATGCTAACATAACGTTTTGTCTCTTGTATGCTTCATATGAGAACTCTGTCCAAACCTTCCAAATGGTCCAGTTTTATGATGTTATCTGTATTCTAAAGCAACATGTAGCATGTATATCAGCGAGTATAATAACATTGCGATAAGATCACGTTACTGTGATTTGGATTTTAATAGAATAGATACATTGTTAGCTTAACAACATGCTAATGTACCGTCGAGTCTCCAAGATGGTGGAAAAAGAGAGAAAAATGTTGAATGTATCAAAGTATCAAAAATACTTAAAATGAAATAAAAAAAATATTATTTTACCCAATTTGTGTGTACTATGCATTTTCATGTTTGTTAGAGTATCACGTTGTTAGCTTAGCAACATGCTAACATACCTTCGAGTCTCCAAAATGGTGAAAGAAGCCAGATAGATGTTGATTGTACCGAAAAGTATAAAAAAATTCTTAAATGTAACTGAAAACATTATTTTACCCAATCCATTTTTATGCTTGTCAAGTCAAGTGTCACATTGTTAGCTTAGCAACATGCTAACATAACGTTGTGTCTCTTGTACGCTTCATATGAGAACTCTGTCCAAACCTTTCAAATGGTCCAGTTTTATGATGTTATCTGTATTCTAAAGCAACATGTAGCATGTATATCAGCAAGTATAATAACACTGTGATAAGATCGTGTTATTGTGATTTTCTCACAGACACAGTTCACATGGTGAAGACACTGAGGCTATGGAATGGATTACTAGCATTTAGCTCATTGCATACAGCATTGTACAGTATGTTACAATAAACGTTTTGTTGTGACATGACCTCACTATGTTTGTTTAATTCAGCAAATAACTTTTATTCTGTTTTGAGTAAAATTGTTATAACATATTCGGTTTATGATTTGAAGTAGGTCATCAAGGCATTGACTGCGTACCAAAAATGAACATACTGTGCACAGTGTACATACTCGACACTGCAGAAATAGTGTTGGTAATAATATGCTAATCTTAACAAAGCCACTGACTGTATGGACTCTGCTTATGTTGGTCTCTTCATAGTTTTCCTCTCTTATTGCAACTGTTTGTCAGCAACACACACACTCATGCATCTATACACACCAGCATCCTGTCACATTTCCCGTGATAAGGTTTACTCCGCAACAAGAGCTGTCTGCTGTTCCCACGGAAACAAAGAGAGTGCCCGCTATGACATCTCCCATTAGCCAATCTGAGCTCTCTCTCTCCCCCTCTTCCTGGATGTGCTCTCAACCACACCCACGCACAACACTCTCTGAAAAGTTACTGTAAATTAACCACTTATCATTCACAAAGTTTTTGAAGTTTGAAACTTCCAGCACTTATTAAGGCCATCAACATCAACAGGAAATCGACATGGTGCAACCAAATGTTCCAATACCCTGAAATCGACCCAATGCTGCAGTGACTGACAAACTCTGTCTTCTTTTACATAAATGAAGGTGCGTTTACCTTGTAGCTCTACTGACGATTAAGTTTAGATTTGGGTTATGGAGTCGAGTTATTAAAATCCTGTTGATTTTATTACATCATTTACAACTAAAACTTCAACTCACGTTTGGTGCCGCGCTATAGACTTTTCTCCTAGTATCTGGAGCGCACTTGTGCCCCTATATTCAACAACACTTCCAGCTTCGACCACTGGAGGCAGTGGTTTGAATTTCAGGATGCACACTGAGTTCAGCTGAAGAACTTTCGACCTACCGTCGCCGAATTCACAGTGAGATCAGTCTGAGGCTTTGCACTGACTACACAATTTTTACTGTTGCAGGTGAATGTTGAAGATCTGTGATAAAAACACAAATCTGTGATTGCTGTGGTCGCCACTGCACATTAAATGCAAGCGGATTAGCGGTGAGATCTGAGCCAATCTTGAGTTGTCATAGATGTTCTGATATTTTCAAATAAGTTTGATATAATCACATATTATAACATGATTATATAGTGTGAGCGATGTAGTTTATATTATTTTGCTATTTTTACTTTATGCACCTTTTATGAAAAAAAAAAATGTTTCTTTATTTTTAGCAAAATATAAAAATTGGATACAATTTGGACATTCAAAAATGATGCAAACACTATATATTATATATATATATATATTTTTTTTTTGCTGTATTTGCTTTCTAAGCCACGTCCTCATTCTGTTTTATGCAAAATGGCTGTTTAAATTTTTTTCTTTATCCAATTTGGTTGCTTAGGAGACCTGGCTGTAGTCACTCAGCACGCCCTGGATTCGAACTCGCGACTCCAGGGCTGATGGTCAGCAGCATCAATACTCGCTGAGCTACATTCAGGAACAATGCATGAACAATATTTCCTTTCACTTTATTTACTTTCTTCGCCACTTCCTTGTTTTGTTTTATGCAAAATATTAGTGCAAAAACAATTTGAATATTCACGATCGATGCATGAATGCAACTTTCTTTTACTATATTTAACACTCACCGCTTCCTTAATTTATTTTCCTAAAAAAAAAAATTTGGATATTCACGAACGATGCAGGAACTATATTTTCTTTCGCAATATTTACTTTCTCACCAACCCCTAATTTTATTTTTCTAAAAAAACAATTTGGACATTCAGGAACGATGCATGAATAATATTTCCTTTCGCTTTATTTACTTTATTCGCCACTTCCTCATTTTGTTTTATGCAAAAACAATTTGAAGATTCACGATCGATGCATGAATGCAACTTTCGTTTGCTGTATTTACTTTGGACATTCGTGAACAATGCAAGAACGATATTTTCTTTTGCAAAATGTACTTTCTAAATCTTTTCTTAATTTAATTTTCAAGATATTATATTCAAGAACGATACAAGAAACTACATTTTCTTTTGCAATTCATGTCACAACCTAATTGCGTTTTCCACAAAAAAATGTGCGCAAAAACAATGAAGATATTCACGAACAATCCAAGAACGACATTTTCTTTTTGAGTGCAAAAAACAGTTTGGATATACCAGCTACATCCTTTTGAATTGGTAAAATCTGTTATTTTATTTTTATTTTGTATGCATATCGTTTTGGATTAAAATGTTTAAAAACGTCAAATGCATAAACGTGAACTTGAACGAGCCAGTGGCTCAATTTTGGCAAAGTCCCGTAAACACTTGTGACTTTTTTTAGGGTATTTATGTGATACAACTAGTATTATTCACACTGCAATGACAACAACATGGCTGATGACTTAAGCCATGTTGCAATATTGGAGTATTGCAATATTGGTAATCTATCAAACAAGTAGTGTGGGCATGGCTTTAGACACACACACACACACACACACACACACACACACACACACACACACACACAGAGAGAGAACTGCACAACAGCTCATATGTATATAATGTAGCTTCTCACCAAAAAATACTTCTTGTTTAGCTGCTATTTACTTGACAGTTCCTTGGTAACGCTTCAGATTCTTTCATAAACACTTTCGTCATCGCTAGAGTCCCAAATTGAACTTGCAGCAACATTTTGACCTCAACAGAAGTGTAAATCCCAGAGATGTCACTGTACACCATAAATGCTCTCTGGGATAGGCCAAGAGGTCAAGGCTTGGCTTGTTAGCGTGATCCAGTTTATCCATGCTGGTAGATTGTAAGTATATTTTTTATTTTGGGGACAAAAGCAACTTTCTCCTCTGACATCAGAAGTAGCCTTGTATTCTGACTAAATTGTTTTGTTGCAACGTTTAACTGAGAACAGAGTTTGTTTCCATCCATGAGCCAAGAAGGCTGCATGCACCAGCTGAATAACTGCAGTGGAGACAAGCAAGTTTTTCCTTCTCTCTCCCTCCTTTTCTGTCTCTGACGTTCAATCTGTTTTGATTAGCTTCAGTGAGCGGTTTTGGTCAGGATGAAAGGCTCATCATTTTGTTGATGTCCTACTCCTGCATGAATGCACATATCCCAAAATCTCCAGACCCTCAGGGGCCTCTCGACTCACTCTGCCCAGCTCAGGGCCTGTTCTCCTGGGTCACCTAACACCTCTCTGCTGCCCCTCTCCTCCTGCAGTTATTATAGCACATCCAGGAAGATCAAACCAAAGGCACGACCTTTGACAGTTTATCACTGTTTTTTGCATTGTCATGAAAATCATTTTGTGTCAATAATTTAAAGGTCCTGATTGGCTTTGTTTATTTTATTCAATCGTATACACCGATGAGCCAAAACATTACGATCACCTGCCTGATATGCTGTTGGTCCAGTGCCGACCCGCCGAGGCATGGACTCCACAAGACCCCTGAAGGTGTCCTGTGGCATCTGGCACCAGGACATCAGCAGCAGATCCTTCATGTCCTGTAAGTTGTGAGGTGGAGCCGTCATGGATCGGACTTGTTAGTCAAGCACATCCCACAGATGCTCAATCGGATTGAGATCTGGGGAATTTGGAGGCCAGTGCAACACCTTGAACTCTTCATCACATTCCTCAAACCATTCCTGAACAATGTGTGCAGTGTGGCAGGATGCATTATCCTGCAGATAGAGGCTATTGCCATCAGGGAATACCATTGTCATGAAGGGGTGTACCTGGTCTGCAACTATGTTTAGGTAGGTGGCACGTGTGAAATTGACGTCTACATGAATGGCCGAACCCAGAACATTGCCCAGAGCATCACACTCCCTCCACTGGCTCGTCGTCTTCCCACAGTGCATCCTGGGGCCGTCACTTACCCAGGTAAACACCGCACATGTACACGGCCGTCCACATGATGTAAAAGAAAGCGGGACTCATCGGACCAGATGAACTTCTTCCACTGCTCCAAGGTCCAGTTCCGACGCTACCGCACCCATTGTAGGCACTTGTGCTGGTGGGCAGGGGTCATCATGGGCACTCTGACCGGTCTGTGGCTACACAGCTCCATACGCAGCAGGATGCGATGCACTGTGTGTTGTGACAGCCTACGTTGCCCTTGTGCATCGATGAGCCTTGGGCGCCCAACACACTGTCGCTGGTTTGTGGTTTCTCTCTCCTTGGACCACTGTCGGTAGGTACTCGCCACTTCTGACCAGGAACACCCGACAAGCCGTTTCAGAGATGCTCTGACCCAGTCATCTGGGCATTACAATTTGGTCCTTGTCAAAGTCACTCAGGTCTTTACTCCTGCCCATTTCTCCTGCATTAAACACGTCGACTACAAGAACCGATTGTTCGCTTACCATCTAATCGTCCCAGACCGTGATATGTGCCCTTGTTAGGAAATGATCATTATTTGCTTCACCTGTGAGTGGACATAATGTGTGTCTACTAATAACGTGTTAGACTAATGGTGCATCAGATACACAGGTTCTAGTCCTGTGGAAACCAGGAAACTTGATAGATAGAACCAGCGTTCACATAAACATTGATGAGCGTGATTCGGAAGTTGCATTTTTACTCCACTGACGTTTAGGTTTAGGGTTGGTGTTTGGATTGGGGGTTGAGTTAATAAAATATGCATTTTATTTGCTGTATTACATGTCAAGTGTAACATAGTTTGAAAGTTAGAGACCGCTGCATTTGGAATTGTGCTCCGTCCAGCTGTGGAATGTGTTCTCATCTTGTGCTGTCGCTAATTTCAAGCAAGCCCGAGTGTAATATAGGCAAATAGGTCTGTTTGAACAAATCTTTTAAGTGAACGAATCGGTTCTCTTTCTTCACTGACGTCTCTCCCTTTCAAAGCCAATGAGCTCTAGTGCTTTTCATGCCTGTAAAGACTGAATATAGCAGAAGCCAATAGCATTCGAGATCAGGCTGTGAATGAGTATGACTGAATGAATCATCATCACAAATGAGGATCTGCTGACCGGCTGAAGGAGAGGAGCTGCATGTCTCATTGAACAAGAAAAGGGACTTAATTATAAATAACAGTGAGTGATGACCGCACATTACAATGACATTCGAACGTTATTGACACTCATAATTATTTTGCATGCTAACACTGTCTGTTTTTGTATAGCTTGACAAATAGTCATGCATAGCAGTTCACAATATGATATATAAACTTTTGCGACCGCTTATGTCTTTCGGCATTTCTGTGCGTTAAAAAAAGGCCTGTTAAAATTGCAATGATCTTCTTTGTTTCTTATGCAAAACTTGTGGAAAAGATCTCATTTGGGAATATTTTTGATGTTATCATCTGCCGAGTCATGTCTGAGCCTAGTATGAAGGTCTTCCCAATGATGATGCTATTGGCTTCAATGTTTGAAATGTATTCATCCAGCATTTTCCAGGAACATTTAAACCCTCGTTTGTCTGTCAGACAGTTGACAATTTGGCCAAAAATCTCTTCAAACGGCATGAGACGAGACATTGTTCAACTTCAGCAGACTTTAAAAAAAAAAAAAAAAAAGACAGAGTAATTGAGAAGAATTCGGTCCACTCAACATCAGCTGGTGTTCGGAGCAAGACTTGGATGTGTTTTGGCTTCAGGGGAGCTCAGGAATGGCCTGTCTGATCTTGTTTGGAGCACTGCCGGGATGGAACTGAGAAATCCTTCCTCCTGCATCACTGATAATGATAATGAGGTGTGTGTGTGTGTGTGTGTGTGTGTGTATCAGAGAGATTGATGGCCTGACATATGCGTGAGGCCCCCGTTCTGAGTGTGTATACGTTCATACCACATCGAGAGGGAAGGATGTGTGACTGGCCTCTAGGAGAGGAGAGGCCCTCCTGCCTGTGGTATTCTGGGTGCCTCTGTGTTTAATCACATTACAAACACTCAGAAAACCTGGATTGAGAGCAGAGGAGCAGTAATCCACTGACCCAGAGTCAATTCTTCAGTACACTACACACACACACACACGTGCAGCCTTCAAGTGGAGTTTGATCTCTTGAAAGCATGTCCAGGTCACATTTAACCCCATAATAAATTTATATTTTTCTATAAAGACAGCCTATTTTTAGGATCGTTAAATTTTTTTTGCATTGTGACATTTTTATGACAATGTTTATGACCGTAACACATCTAGATGTTTTAGTTTTGAGCTTGCTTGTTTTTTATAATTCTCTTTATTCTCAATTTTGAATTTCATACGATTTCAAATTACTATACAATTGTTAGCTTTATGCTAAGCTAAAATGCTATTTCTAGCCATTTTACATGCACATGTGACCAGACACAATCATATTTATTTAGCAAGAAAATTCACGTTGGATCATAATTTCTTTTTTCTAGTAAGATCTTTGATATTAGGGCAAAAATCATAGTCTTGATGATAATTTTTATATTGTTTTCCTGTAAAAATATCTAAAAATCCTTAAAACAAGATCAGTTTGATTAATCTTGTTTTAGAAACAACACTGCATAAAATATTTGGGTTTTTCAGAGAATGTATTTTTGACATGTATATTTTGTCTTACTTGTACTGGGAGAGTTTTTAATAGTCAGTGTTGAAGAAGTAATCCAAAGTATTTAGATTACATTACTGACCTTGAGTAATCTAATGGAATAGATTACAGATTACATTTTACAGCATGTATTCTGTAATCTGTAGTGGAATACATTTCAGAAGTAACCCTCCCAACCCTGTGTACACAATACAATGATGTTTATTTATATCAGTGTAAATGAAAGGAAGTACAACAAATTCATCCATGATGTTTAAGTCTGTGATAAAACCAGGTATGATATTTGTAGGACCATTTGTAGGACCATTTGTAGGATCTGTGCAAGATGAACTGGGCAGATTTCTGGGCAGAAAGTAATTCAGGCATATTCACCGCTGGTTCAACTGCTTTTTTTCAGGACTTTCGTTGCTTGCATGCATACCATGTCGTAAACATGACTACCTAACTCAGTTGTCGGAACTTGCCAGGTGTGTTTGAAGGCTCTGGGCCCGTTCAAAGGCACCTCACACCTGAGCGCCTCTCCAACGCCCCAGCTGAACAAACACAGATTAGTCTAGTCTCCTGTCTTTCTCAGCTCTGTACCTCTCTAATGCCACTTCCCTGCCGATCCATTCCTGGTTTTCATACTTGCATGTTCCCGGCCTGTAAAAGTAGGTCAGTGTTTGCTTTGTATTATTCAGCAACTGGGCTGATTGGATAGAGAGAGAGAGCCCTTTAATGCGCTCTCAGGATTGCATGCTCATCTAGGCCTTCTCTTTGCTTTTGTGTGTGTGTGTGTGTGTGTGTGTTTGCCAGCTCATGTCTAGTAGTCTCATTAGCAGGAGTCAGTGCTCCACGGACCGAAGGTTGTCAGCTAAAATCAGACCTGTGCTACTGTCCTGAACCCTCATCATCTTATCTTCCCTGCGATAATGACCCAATGTCCTTTCCTCTCTGGCTGTTTGTTGCATTCCTCTGTCAGAGGAAGTCAGAGCAGAACAAAAATCTCCAGGAGGCCAAACTGAAAAACTTGCACAGCATAGAATGAGTAAATAAAATAAAAACAAAAGAACAACTGTGTAATAAAAGCTCAAATGTGTTATTTCAGCGCCAATAGTGTCACAAAATAGAATTGAAAAATATTGTTTCCAAACAGCTTTTCCTCAATTTGCCTTTCATTGGCTAGACAAACGGATAGCCCCGCCCCAAACTCATGCCATTTGTCTCTTTTCCACTATCGGGCCAGTGCAAGCCAGGGCTATCAACTGGCCAGCTAGGACCAATAGCCTCGAGACCAAAATCGTTCTTCGTTCCCACCATCTGGCCAATAGCCCCGCAGTGTTGCCCTTAACCTGCCCTTAACATGCCACCCTGGTGCCAACATCAAACACACCTCTGCCAATTTACAAGCAAGAGAGAAGCTCAAGCTGGGGTTTCATGTTATCTAGAACATGAGTTTATTTCGTTTGTAAAAATTAGCTAGCTAGGAATATAAGTTAGCGTTGACTACTCACCGACTGAAACTGCCATGGTGTCCCGAGTGGTCTCTCCACTAACCGTGGGATGATGACCCAGCACACTGTCTCTTAACATGGACATTTTTTCTTTGGGCACCCCTTTGTGCTGTACCCGAAATTTTTATTCGTTTTTTCTGAACTTGAACTGCTGGATACACAACCTAGAAAGTTTGGCGATACTCCGCCTTTGACATTGACCAAGACTTACCCCAGTTCCCAGTTGGGCTTGTTCGGCTCAAGGGTAATCTGCGTGCCAAAGGCTATTGGCCGTTCGCCCTGAGAAAGCCCAGAGTTGGCACGATGAAGCCCCAGTAGTGACTGTGGGATCGAGACAAGACCGTGATGTTATAATTTTCAAACCGGTGCCTGGAGGGGGGGGGGGGGGGGGGGGGGGGGGGGGGTCACTTCATTCTGTTGCTTGTTGTGCTAATCCCCAAGTATTTATTGCCCCGTTGTTGGCTTTCCACAAGAGATGTCAGCTCTCAGCTGTCAAAGATGAATCCCAGGAAGTAGGAGGGATATGCCGTAGTAGAGTTCAAGCTACTACCATCCACCCCAACGGAGCAGCCGCGGAGGGGCAAAGGGGCTCCTAACTGACCACCTGGAGTTGTCAGGGTCGTTGCCAGTGGTGGAGGAGTCCCCTGCCAGCTGCTGAAACGCGGCGGGGTCTGAAACCGCCGACCGCGAGTGGTGAGGGGCTTACTGCCGACTGCCTGGAGCGGGAGAACCACTGCCAGGGAAGGGGGAGACCCCTTCTGTTCCCCGAGAACACGGCAGGGTGTTCTGTCTGCCAGGGGCTGGATGACTGCCTCCGATCCGCCCGGGGAGGCGCGGTTGTTGTCCGTTAGAGGGTGGAGGAGTGGCCGGAGACCAAGCTACAGCGTATCGGAGAACTGGTGAGTAAGTGTTTTTTTTTTTTCATTTATCTCTCTCACTGCTGCTCCGTGTTGGCCTTTTCCCTCTCTTTTAAATTTGACAATGTTTTTTTTTTGGGGGGGGTGCTACACTGTTACAAGAAGTAAGAAGTACCCCAATGCCCCCCCCCCCCCCCCCCCCCCCCAACCAAATTGGCCTGGTTGCTAGGGAGGGTAGAGTCACATGGGGTAACCTCCTCGTGGTCGCTATAATGTGGTTCTCGCTCTCGGTGGGGCGTGTGGTGAGTTGTGCGTGGATGCCGCGGAGAATAGCGTGAAGCCTCCACAAGCGCTACGTCTCCACGGTAATGCACACAACAAGTCATGTGATAAGATGCACAGATTGATGGTCTCAGACGCGGAGGCAACTGAAATTCGTCCTCCGCCACCCGGATTGAGGCGAGTCACTGCGCCACCACGAGGACTTGGAGCGCATTGGGAATTGGGCATTCCAGATTGGGGAGAAAAAAATATAAAAACAAATCTCGTTCAAAACCCAATGTTTTCTTTTTTCAGTGGTACACAACAATTATTGTCCTATTAAAATCATGGGTACAGTTAGGGGTTTGTTCAAATCATTCACACTTTGTATGAGCAACAGTAACAGTGATGCTTCCCTTAGCAAACACCACTAATAAAAACTCAAGGACTAGGACATGTGTTGCATTTCTATGCAATTTGTGCATTTGTCCAGTGCAAATTATATTAAATGACTCTAGTGTTGGTGTTATTTACATGAAAAACAGACAATTTTCTGCTTTGGCATGTTGATTTACGTCTGGCTGCCTTTGTTACACTTCTACGAAAGTGAGAAAACGCAGCTGACATTTTAACCACAGTGTGTGTCTATGAATAAACCAGAACAGCGAGGTCAGATACAGTTTAAGAGATTACTTCCTGTGACTCAGAGTTAAACAGCAGTATCAGAAGATTTTTTTTATTCTTTGCTGATGAGGCATTTTTCTGCATGCGTGCACGCGATGTGGTTGCATGTTTGTGCTGTAAACTGACTATATGAAAAACAAACTTGGCATGTGCTCTCGCGAACCTGTACTAGCAATTGCATAACAGTTGACATCAGATACCCTACGATAGTTTTCTCGTGATCAAGATATTGGCATCATGCCACCAGGAATTTTCCAGTAAGTTTAGGTGCTTATCTTACTATTTAAAGTGTGTGTGCGTGTGTCTGTGTGTGTGTGTGTGTGTATGTGAGTCTGTGTGTGTGTATGTGTGTGTGTGTGCGGGTGTGTTTGTGTGTGTGCGTGAGTGTGTGTGTGTGAGTGTGTGTGTGTGTGTGTGTGTGTGTGTGTGTGTGTGTGAGAGTGTGCACGCACAAGATACTTTGAAACTGTCTACAGTCAAGCTTCTCTTTTGAAAAAGTTCCTAGCTACATTGAAGCTACTTATCGAGGCAATATTTTTTTTAATGTTACTATCAAACCATGCATAACCATCAGAAAATCTCATCTTATCCAAGTGAGCTGTAAGAAGCTCTCAGTAGATGATAGTAATTCACTATTTTTGTGATCTGCCATTGCAAAAGAAGACGACGCTGCCTGATTCTGATCAGCAGACTGAAATATGCTGCCAGATCGTCGGGCGTTTTGCCGGTATAAGTTTGGCTTCTACACAATAAGTAAGGCTGTAAGTTATAAACTGAACAACAGGATGTAGCGTTTGGTCACGCTACACTGCTACTTGCTGGAAAAAGTAGTAGCACTTCTGGAAAAGCAGCTGATCTACTGTCAAGCAACTGAATAATTTAGTTACTGTAAGTTAGTAGCGTCGCTACATTTAGTTAGCTACTCCCCAACACTAGATGCTTATTCTGATCACATGACACCAGTAATCTCACATGTCTCCTCTAGAGTTTCAGGAGTGATTGCAATAATGTCTCAGTATTTTATGAACTTTACCCCCAAAACCCAACCCTTACATCAGTGGAGTAAAAATGTGATTTTTGAGGGAAAATGCAACCTTCGAATCAAGCTTGTCACTGATATGTGAGGGCGACTACTTTCTGGTTTCACCGCAGGATGAACACCCAGGTCTACAACGCACAAGTTAACACTCTAATTGATGCAAAGATGTCTGATGGGATATGCCGCTTGCCATTACTTGGCAGAACATGGTTGATGTCAGAGTACTGGAACATTCGGTAACTTACCATTTGATCATGTTGGTCCAAATGCATACAGCTTTATTTGTGGGTAAGAAGTCACCCTGTAAAGATTAAATGACCTCGATTTGACAAAGCTCCACCCAGAGGGAAATTAAACTGCTCGGAGTTTGCTCTTTCATACCTCAAAAGACACTATAGAGTCGTAAGTGATGTCAACTTTTAGTCATCACAGATGTGATTGTTGGGGCATTGCTAGGTGGTAACTAGGGCGGTTTTGGGTGGGTGTTTGGTGGTTCCTAACTCTCTGATATTCTTGTCTCTAGATATGACTCAATTGAGTTTTTTGCACCCGTTTTGTCTAGCAGGTGAACATTTTAAGTCTGATTGTTTTGCAAAGGAACAGCACACCCTCTCCTCAACAAGCCACATGATTTAAGGTATTATTTCTGTTCGTAGCGCCAACGGCACAGAACAATTTACACTCCAAAGTTTAATACCTGGGGTTATGTGTTTATTTTAATTCCCAATCCTAAGTATAGGCTACAGTAATGGTAATGCTTGCCATAGCAACTCACCTAAATATTCACTTGGTCACCTCTAAAGCTTACCTGACTTGTTTTGTTCTTTATGGTGCTTTGAAAGCCAATCTGAAACCTTAAGAGGCACCTTATCATTGGATAGCGAGGCAGCTGCGTTCTGTTTCTAGTATACAAACTGATAAAAACTAGATTAAGCACTTTATTGTGTGCTGTCAATGAATGGCATCCGTCATTTGAAGGCTACTCAAAAATCGAGCAAATTGAAAAGCGTTTCATTGAAAGACCCAGTCGGAGTTTGAAGTGTTTGTGAGTCAGATGCACTTGAGATATTTTCTCCGTTATACAGTATGCAAATCTATCACCATCTGATTGAGGTGTAACATGATTTATGCAAAGTGGACACATTCAGATGTACCTAGCCTGTTACCCATGGCAACCAATCACCGGCACTTAATGATAAAACCAGTTCATTGTCGAGAAGAATTATTGAGGTGCATTTGAAGTAGCAGAGGTAGATGTATCGGTTTTACCAATTAATCATTGGTCATCTGCAAAAATCAATGCAGATAGTTGCTGATTGGTTATTTAATTTCATTTCTCCATGTTCCTCTGTGGCCAACGCTGGAGGAGTCTTCATTAAAACGCATTGGTTCTACAGTATATCAGCGGCCTCTGGAAGTGACAATATTCATCTATATTTGATCTTCCCTTCAATGAAAATTTGGTTATTTTGATTAAATAAACAAAGTGTTCTAATTTGAAGAGATGGCATGAAAAGAAAAATGTGACTAAATGTGACGTTTTATGGCCTGTCTGCACTAACATCATGTCTCCAATTTTTCATCTGGTGTGGGGGGCCTGGGTAGCTCAGTGATAAAGACGCTGTCCACCCCTGGAGTCAAGAGTTCAAATCCCAGGGTGTGCTGAGTGACTCCAACCAGGTCTCCTAAGCAACCAAATAGGCCCGGTTGCTAGGGAGGGTAGAGTCAGATGGGGTAAACTCCTCATAGTTGCTATAATGTGGTTCGCTCTCGGTGGGGTGCTTGGTGAGTTGTGCATAGATTTCTGCGGTGGATGGATATGTCTCCATGGTAACGCGATCAAATAGCCACGTGATAAGATGTGCGGGTTGATGGTCGCAGACGTGGAGGCAACTGAGATTCAAACTCCGCCACCCGGATTGAGGCGAATCACTACGCCACCACGAGGTCCTAGAGCACATTGGGAATTGGGCATTCCAAATTGGGAGAAAAAGAGGAGAAAATCCAAACAAATAAAAACTCTCATCAGGTGAAATGTATCTATACAAAATCCTTAATCTGGTGAATATATATATATATATATATATATATATATATATATATATATATATATATAGGTTATAAAAAACTTAATTTGGTAAATATTTAGACTTTCAATGGAGCCAAGTCTCCGTCATTTCAAAATAAGAGTGCCAAATCAAGTAAATTTTGGGCTTGTTCGTAGTCCCGCGTTATCCACCAAATCTAAATGTTTCCCAGTTGTTATTGGGGTATTGGTTGCACAATAAACTGCATCTGGGATTTTTGTCATTTTGGACTCTTGTAGCCTTTATGTACACTCACCTAAAGGATTATTAGGAACACCTGTTCAATTTCTCATTAATGGAATTATCTAATCAACCAATCACATGGCAGTTGCTTCAATGCATTTAGGGGTGTGGTCCTGGTCAAGACAATCTCCTGAACTCCAAACTGAATGTCAGAATGGGAAAGAAAGGTGATTTAAGCAATTTTGAGCGTGGCATGGTTGTTGGTGCCAGACGGGCCGGTCTGAGTATTTCACAATCTGCTCAGTTACTGGGATTTTCACGCACAACCATTTCTAGGGTTTACAAAGAATGGTGTGAAAAGGGAAAAACATCCAGTATGCGGCAGTTCTGTGGGCGAAAATGCCTTGTTGATGCTAGAGGTCAGAGGAGAATGGGCCGACTGATTCCAGCTGATAGAAGAGCGACTTTGACTGAAATAACCACTCGTTACAACCGAGGTATGCAGCAAAGCATTTGTGAAGCCACAACACGCACAACCTTGAGGCGGATGGGCTACAACAGCAGAAGACCCCACCGGGTACCACTCATCTCCACTACAAATAGGAAAAAGAGGCTACAATTTGCAAGAGCTCACCAAAATTGGACAGTTGAAGACTGGAAAAATGTTGCCTGGTCTGATGAGTCTCGATTTCTGTTGAGACATTCAGATGGTAGAGTCAGAATTTGGCGTAAACAGAATGAGAACATGGATCCATCATGCCTTGTTACCACTGTGCAGGCTGGTGGTGGTGGTGTAATGGTGTGGGGATGTTTTCTTGGCACACTTTAGGCCCCTTTGTGCCAATTGGGCATCGTTTAAATGCCACGGCCTACCTGAGCATTGTTTCTGACCATGTCCATCCCTTTATGGCCACCATGTACCCATCCTCTGATGGCTACTTCCAGCAGGATAAATGTCACAAAGCTCGAATCATTTCAAATTGGTTTCTTGAACATGACAATGAGTTCACTGTACTAAAATGGCCCCCACAGTCACCAGATCTCAACCCAATTGAGCATCTTTGGGATGTGGTGGAACAGGAGCTTTGTGCCCTGGATGTGCATCCCACAAATCTCCATCAACTGCAAGATGCTATTCTATCAATATGGGCCAACATTTCTAAAGAATGCTTTCAGCACCTTGTTGAATCAATGCCACGTAGAATTAAGGCAGTTCTGAAGGCGAAAGGGGGTCAAACACAGTATTAGTATGGTGTTCCTAATAATCCTTTAGGTGAGTGTATATGCCCGTAATAATAAGAAAAGACTAAGAAAATTGTGTAACATTCCATTAATCGATTTGGAAAAACTATCGTCTGATTTATCGGTGATCTGCTTTTTCCACCACCTTAGTTATGCAACCTAGCAGAGTTTTATGTGCCTCGTTCTAGACTTCATTGCAGATTCCTGGTGAAATGAACACTAGAGGTGCTATAACAACTGTGTGTTTTGTTCACTTTCTCACAAATCGCGACTAAAACGGCTTTTTATGACATTATAATCATCTATTTTTTGCTCTTTTGCTAACACACTGCTGTGTTGTGATATTGAATATTTACATGCGAATTCCAGTGTGATTAGCTCCCGCTGTAACTCGCATGATAGAGTGTTGGACGTTGGACTGGGAAGACTGCGGACTGAGACCAGTCAAGGACCCAAGCTGGCACGTGAGATGAAAGTGACATAAAAGCAACACAAAATGACGTGGTTGTTTCAGAAAATGGGCTTTACTTGTCATATTTGCTTTAAAAACTCTAGGTTGAGGACTTGGTTATGGGTAAGGATGCCAGTTTCACACTATTGGTTAGGTTTAGGTTAGGGATGTACATTTTACTCTAATATTCGCCTTATAAACCTTGTCTGATTACGACACCATTTCACTCTCATTTGGTGCTTTGGAGATTTAATTTCACAAGATGTTTAGCAAGGTCCAGCCACACTTGATGTCCCCACCATTGCTAAACTTTGTAAAATGTGCTTTCGCAACAGTGCTTTGCATGCTGAGGATGGCATAATGTTAAAAACACCCGTAGGAGTGTAAAATCTCCTTAAAATCTCAGTTCTAGATACTATTGAGATATTCCCGAGATCTCCTTTGTGACTGCAGAGAATCTCCATGGTTGCATCTCGGCGGTGAATGTGATGACAGATGGCACGTCCAGGTTGAGAAGTTGTACACACTGTGCCCTGACGTACAACAACACAACACACACTCCACTTTCTCTGAACATACAACTACAACCAACTGCGACTGGTACACCAACATATGCTGCATCCCTGCAGTTTGTATGCGTGTGACTTTTACCCCCGTCGATGAGTCAATAACAAGCCTGTGTGCGTGTATTTGTGTTTAGGTTAAAGCACAACTTCAGCCACTATGCATATTGCTGCTAATATGGTCCTTGTATGCTCACAGTGAAGAAGCCAATCCATTCTCTCTAAAAATAAAACCGCTCTGTCGTTCATCTATGGAAATATCCTTCACAAGAGCGGAATGCAGCTTTTTCCTGCCAACAACATTGAACACCAACACGAATCGTGTGTAAATGCGAGTGTGTGTGTTTCCTTGAGGTATTTTTGTCTATAGCAGCAATGTTCCTCTGATACTTTGAGCCCTGTGCGCCCACGCCTCCCCCTCAGAGAGAGAGAGAGGAAGGGTTGTAATATTGAACAGAAGTTGTGTGTGTGTGTGGGCAGGTAATATTGTACACGACCGACTGGTGATGTGTTGCTCTTTTTTGTTTTTCACAAAAGAAAGGCAGGTCTTGATCATGGATTGAGACAGCAAATGACATCTGTCTATATTCTTACAATGCAGACAGACAGTACAGAAGCAGAATATATGCCATGACCTTATTTATGGTAGTGATTCTCAACTAGTTTTGCTTCAGTGCACAGATTTAACCTTTGGGCATCTGGTAAGGATGCCCCCTGGGCGCCTCCCTAGGGAGGTATTTCAGGCACGTCCAGCTGGGAGGAGGCCTCAGGGAAGACCCAGGACTAGGTGGAGAGATTACATCTCCACACTGGCCTGGGAAGACCTCGGGGTCCCCCAGTCAGAGCTGGTTAATGTGGCACGGGATGGGGAAGTTTGGGGCCCCCTGCTGGAGCTGCTGCCCCTGCAACCCGACTTCGGATAAGCGGTTGAAGATGGATGGCACAGATTTAACATTGGACTTTAAGTGCTGACCCAACGAAAGATAGACCTTGTAATCAAACATTGAAACACTATGCAAAGACATTAAGGAATATTCTGGGTTCAATACAAGTCAAGGTCAATTGGCAGAATTTGTGGCAATGTTGATTACTACAAAAGTAATTTAGACACTGATATTGGAAGTGAATGGGGCTAGTCCGTAAACGTTAAAATACACTCCGTTTCAAAAGTATAGCCACAAGACGTACACAGTATACGTGTACGAGATGTGCGAGATATTTTTGTGGTAATGTCACAAATATCGGCGATATTGGCCTTGATGGTACTTGGTGCTGGACTGAAAAGAAAATATGTGTTATTGCCCATTGCCACAAATTACAGGGTTCCCACTCTTTCCGGGTCATTTTATGTGCCCAACGGGTGTAATAATTAAGCAAAAACGCACAAGAGGTCATGATGTATGTTGTAGTTATTGAATCAGTATTCATTTTGAAGTGCACAGCACATGCAGATTATATATTTATTTAATTAAATTGCAGAGTGTACAGGGATTAATGGAAAAGAGGAGGCGAGAACCGGCTTGAAAAATAAAAAGCTTGAAACTTAAACAAAAAAACAAACACACACAGGTGTCCATAAATCTCTCTCTGTCGCACTGCTGTATTCGGGCGGCCTTTATCCCACTCGAGGGCTAATTAGCCTGATTATGGGCCGGGTGGCAGAATCATGACCAGCCCCGCCCTGAAACATTCCTCCCTTGTTCTCTCAGGTCGGGGAGCCCCCGGCATGACGTACACCAAGATATGACTAATAATCTATAAATTATTAAGAGCCTGATGAAAGGACAACTGTATCAAAAGGACACAAAACATTTTTTTGTTTTATTAGCATAGTATATGTAATAAAACAATGATACTACCATTGTTATATGTCCAAAAAATACACTCACCTAAATGATTATTAGGAACACCTGTTCAATTTCTCATTAATGCAATTATCTAATCAACCAATCACATGGCAGTTACTTCAATGCATTTAGGGGTGTGGTTCTGGTCAAGACAATCTCCTGAACTTCAAACTGAATGTCAGAATGGGAAAGAAAGGTGATTTAAGCAATTTTGAGCGTGGCATGGTTGTTGGTGCCAGACGGGCTGGTCTGAGTATTTCACAATCTGCTCAGTTACTGGGATTTTCACGCACAACCATTTCTAGGGTTTACAAAGAATGGTGTGAAAAGAGAAAAACATCCAGTATGCAGCAGTCCTGTGGGCAAAAATGCCTTGTTGATGCTAGAGGTCAGACGAGAATGGGCCGACTGATTCAAGCTGATAGAAGAGCAACTTTGGGGCGGATGGCTACGACAGCAGAAGACCGCACCGGGTACCACTCATCTCCACTACAAATAGGAAAAAGAGGCTACAATTTGCAAGAGCTCACCAAAATTGGACAGTTGAAGACTGGAAAAATGTTGCCTGGTCTGATGAGTCTCGATTTCTGTTGAGACATTCAGATGGTAGAGTCAGAATTTGGCGTAAACAGAATGAGAACATGGATCCATCATGCCTTGTTACCACTGTGCAGGCTGGTGGTGGTGGTGTAATGGTGTGGGGGATGTTTTCTTGGCACACTTTAGGCCCCTTAGTGCCAATTGGGCATCGTTTAAATGCCACGGCCTACCTGAGCATTGTTTCTGACCATGTCCATCCCTTTATGGCCACCATGTACCCATCCTCTGATGGCTACTTCCAGCAGGATAATGCACCATGTCACAAAGCTCGAATCATTTCAAATTGGTTTCTTGAACATGACAATGAGTTCACTGTACTAAAATGGTCCCCACAGTCACCAGATCTCAACCCAATAGAGCATCTTTGGGATGTGGTGGAACGGGAGCTTTGTGCCCTGGATGTGCATCCCACAAATCTCCATCAACTGCAAGATGCTATCCTATCAATATGGGCCACCATTTCTAAAGAATGCTTTCAGCACCTTGGTGAATCAATGCCACGTAGAATTAAGGCAGTTCTGAAGGCGAAAGGGGGTCAAACACAGTATTAGTATGGTGTTCCTAATAATCCTTTAGGTGAGTGTATATATAAGGTCCTACCATATTAAATGACAAAAATAAATAAATAAATTGTATTACCATAGAATATGTCCAAAAATATGGTATTACTATGGTATATGTTCCCCCCAGAATGACCTATTCTGGTCCAAGAAATGGTCCTATCATGGTAAATGTCCCAAAATATATGGTATTACCATAGTATATGTCCAAAAAACAAAAGAAAAAAATGTGGTCCTACCATGTTAAATAACCAAAATAAAAAATTTTAAAAAATAATAAAAAACAAAAATGGTATTACTATAGGATGTGTCAAAAAATATGGTATTACTATGGTATATGTCCCCCAAAAAATGGTCCTATCATTGTAAATGTCCAACAAATATGGTATTACCATAGTATATGTAAAATACAGAAATGGTATTACCATGGCATGTCCACAAAAATGGTCCTACCATGTTAATTGACCAAAAAATTGGTATTAACAAAGGATATGTCCAAAAGTATATGGTAATACTATGGTATATGTCCAAAAAATATGGTATTACTATGGTATATGTCCAAAAAAATACAAGAAAATGGTATTAACAAGGTATATGTCTAAAACAATAAGGTCCTACCATGTTACATTACCAAAAAAAATTTAAAAAAATGGTATTACTATAGGATATGCCCAAAGAATTTGGTATTACTATGGTATATGTCCCAAAAAAATGGTCATATCATGGTAAATGTCCAAAAAATATAGTATTAGCATAGTATATGTAAAAAAATACAAATAAAAAAAAATCTCTCTCTCTATATATATGTGGTATTACCATGGTATATGTCCAAAAAAGAAAAGAAAATTGTATTAACAAGTTATATGTTAACAAAATGGTCCTACCATGTTAAATGACCAAACCACTGTTGATTAGGAACCACATCGATCTCAAACCCTCGCCGCTCAAGAACAATCATAACAATAACAACAAACAATCTGGTAAGTCACGACGTCTGCTCATGCTATTTCTTCCTGCATTGTATGCCACATGTTTACTGCAGCTTTTTCCATCAGCAGTGAGGGAGTCACATGTGATAAATGTAAGGAATGAATCAGGTTAATGAGTTAGAGACACACATCCGAACACTAGTGGAGGTCAGTGAGAAAGAGAAGCCGGAAGATACTGTTTCAGATGCGGGTAGAACAGAGAGCAACACGCACACATTGGTTCCGTCTGTAGAGCCTCTGCAGCAGGGCGTTTGGGTGACATCTCTGCGGCATACTCGCTCAGCAAAGTGACATTACTCTCCCGTTCCTGTTAGGGTTTCCAATTGATTCTCCCCACTCAGTGACGCACCCACTGGGAATCATGTTGAAAGAGCCCTTGTTATTGGTGATTCTATTGTTAGGAATGTGGAAATAGAGACTCCAGTCACTATTGTTAAATGCATTTCGGGGGCTCGGGCATCTGAAATTAGATCAAATTTACAAGTGCTGGCTAATGCTGAACATAGATTTTCTAAAATTGTTATTCATGTCGGCACTAACGATGTCTGGCTTCACCAATCGGAGATCACTAAAGATAATGTTAAAGAGGTGTGTGAACTTACAAAAATTATGTCAGACACTGTAATATCCTCTGGCCACCTTCTTGCTCATCGTGGAGATGGGGTTTATTGTAGATTAGTGTCACTGAACTGCTGGATGTCTGAGTGGTGTCCGGAGAACAGCGTAGGATTTATAGACAATTGGAAGAGTTTTTGGGGTAGATCTGACCTACTAAAGAGGAGGGACCTACTGGGGAAGTGATCAGACTGAGCATGCTCAAAAGCCTGCATGTTCTACCTTCACCACCAAACGTGACATTGTATGTGCTCAATACTTACAAATTTAAGTTGCTCTGACTTAAATGGCATAAATGTTGATTTGATTTGAAGTAAACTCACTTTTTTCGACATTTCAATTTACTTTTTTCAAAATTGATTTTTTACAGTGTGATATAGAGAGTTATTAATGTAGGACTGAATTCATGAACTATATGACCGACATCTTCAATATGAAATATTATTAATATTGAATTAGTATTATCTAGTTTCATAGGAGATGGCGGTGTTATGTACTGTATGTTTCGTCAAACTCTTTTCAGTGGTTTGGTGAAAAAGTGAAACACTGAGATTTATCCTCCAATACTGTTGTGTGTACATCATTATCATGATATCAGACCATGAACTTTATAATAAAACAGAAGCAGTTATGTTTGACACTAATCCAATTTTCTCCACAGCTGAAATGACTTTTCCTTATTGCCCGTCATTTAAAAAGTTGATATTTTTCTTGTGCAGATGTTGTTTACCAGCGTCTCTTTGTGAGAAATCATACATATGGCTTTAGACAGCATCCCCAGACCTCATGGGTCACACAGAAGGTCTCCAGTTGCGTTTCATTAGCAGATTAAACCGTTTCTGGCCTGCTGACAGTGGATCAGACAGAATGAAACACAGTGGCAACAAAACACAGCTCTGCTTCAAACCCAATTACACAAAACAACCCCATATCTCTCTCTGTCTGCTTCTTATTTTCTCAACTAAACACTCATTGACAAGGACAATAATCACAAAGCCTTTTATTCTCAATAGCGAATCTTTCAGTGCACACACATCACCATGGCAACTTTGTAATAAGATGTTGTCTTGTGTTAAAAAGAGGCTGCTGGGATATTAACGCTCTAGACCATATTTGTTGAAAACCTAAGAGTGTGTGTGTGTAACGAGAAAACGAGAAGATATTCGCATAGCAGTGGACACATTGTAACATTGACAACCAACACCTGACACTTCCTTTTTCGTGACACCTTTGCTGTGTGCACTATTGAGTGTCAGTGACGATGTTTACGTAGTGTGTGTGTGTTTGTGTTTGTGTGTGTGTGTGTGGTGATTTACATGAAAAAATGCCACATTTCTACCCAAAATATAAAAAGAATATCATTCTCAGCTGCCAATTGAGCAGCTTTTCTGGCTTGTCCCCAAGTTCAAATTGCTTCCGCTTCACTCTCAGCAGCATGCAGCTAACCTGTCTAGAAAGAATTGAGTTATACTCAAATTTGAGTGAAATAATCTATTTAAGTGTATCGGGGCAGTAGTGCCTCTATATCTAAATATTCCAGTTGAGTGAGGAGGGCATCAATATCAGATAAGCTTTTATTGTTATGCCTTTTTAAATCGGATTCAAATGAAATAATGTGGCCTCTTAATACCGACTCCCACAGTGTTGAATCTGACACATCTCCTGTGTAGCTGAATTTGAGAAAGTCATTAAGCAATTAGCATTAAGCATTTAACATGACAGCAGAATTGAAGATCCGAAAGCAACATGGGGTTAAATTGCTAGCTATATTTAGGTCTAATTTCAAAAAGGTCAAAGGAGATGTCACTGCGGAGTGGTCCGATATCATTCTATTGTGGTGTTTGATTGAGGTAAGAGTACAAATCTTATCACGTGGCTTGTTGAGCGTGTTACCGCAGAGACAAACCACATGTGGAGGCTTCACGCCATCCACCGCAGCATCCATGCATAACTCATGACACGTCCCACCGAGAGTGAAGCACATTATAGTGACCACGAGGAGGTTACCCCATGTAGAGTCAAATATACGCCCTCCCTAGCAACCACACCAATTTGGTTGCTTAGGAGACCTGGCTGGAGTCACTCAGGACACCCTGGATTTTAACTTGTGACTCCAGGGGTGGTAGTCACCGTCAATACTCGCTGAGCAACCCAGGCCCCCTAATTGTGTTCATATTTAAATGTGGGCAGTCATTTGTTCATAAATCATTTTTTTGCAGTGTAGTCTAAATAAATGTTCTGGATGGCACATAGTACATCAAGCTCTATATTTTAAAAGAGCAAGAAAAATCCTGTTTTCGTACAGAAATGATCATGAAATTCCCTGGAAATGCTGATTGGCATCTCAGGAGAGCTCATCTCCATCTGTGAGCTTCAGCTTGTGTGTGTGATTCTTCTTGGATGAACGGAGCGTGTGGCATTTCACGCCTCGTTGTCTCTCCTCTCACATCCATCTCTCGCGGAGCTGGGAAAACTTCGAGTTTATGGCTTGTGCTCGGTTTTTGAGATATCTCAACTTCTTTTCTGCCTCACGAAAGACATCTAGACCACAATCATTATCTTAATAATGTTAATCAATATAAAGAGATGGTCCTTCAGAAAATGTGGAAATATGTTGTCTTGACAAAGCCAACTTACTGTTATTCTAGAAACATAGTTGGGGGTGTTTCCAAAATGCCTAATCCAAGGACCATATTATCAATGGTTTCAAGCTACATCCCCCAACTCAGCATAGACATTCAGACTGTTCTGACTTTTCCATAAAGCCACAAATGTTTTTATCATCTTGTAGTGATGTCAGAAGTACCAGTGCTTTATCAAGTTGATACACATTTACATTTATGCATTTGTCAGGCGCTTTTATCCAAAGTGACTTACTGTGCACTTATTACAGGGACAATCCCCCCCGGAGCAACCTGGAGTTAAGTGTCTTACTCAAGGACACAATGGTGGTGGCTGTGGGGATCAAACCAGCAACCTTCTGATTACCAGTTATATGCTTTAGCCCACTACACCACCACCAAAGTGACTTACAGTGCACTTATTACAGGGACAATCCCCCTGGAGCAACCTGGAGTTAAGTGTCTTACTCAAGGACACAATGGTGGTGGCTGTGGGGATCGAACCAGCAACCTTCTGATTACAAGTTATGTGCTGTAGCCCACTACACCACTACCACTACACGGTGGAAAAAGCCGTGGGTCGAAACGTCTGTTTTTATTCCCCTGCTGCTGGTTTTAAACAATAAAGGACCTATATTTTTTGCAAAACATTTCCAGATTTGTTTTTATAAAGTTGATACAAAAACATGTTATATTTGTATATTTTAACAGTAAATTTGAATATTTAGTAATATACAAATTAACGATGCCTGTCTTTCTACAGTATCGATAACCCCAAATACAGACTCCGTTCAGGACGCGCAGAGCATATGTGCGTGCATGCAACAGCAGCCTTGGTGAGGTATTAGGAACTGTGTTGAGTTGGTCCATCCAAATGCGAAAGTACCAAATATTTATATATATGACCCTGAAAACAAAGAGGAATATATATATAGATGTGCTCGAGGAATTTGCAAACTTTCAGTCCCAAGCCAGGACATTTGCAAAACTCATTTAATAAGACCTCGCAAACTACACCGAAAAAACACCGAAGTCAATGATATAA